>MU757561.1:57680-81012 GCA_026770625.1 Nicotiana glauca | reverse complement strand
ACCCCCCCCCCCCCCCCGTGTGGTATTGAAGTATAAAACATCAATTGGTATCAAAGCAGGTTATCCTTGAAGAGGCTAACACCTTAGGAAGAGATCAAGATGAGCGCACCACCTGGAAATCGGGAAAGGCAATCCACCGCTAGGCCTCCGCTCTTTAATGGCCAATACTACTCTTGGTGAAAAAAACAGGATGAGAGATCACATCATCGGAGAAGACTATGAGCTATGGAACATTGTCACTGATGGTCCCCTAGCTACCATGAAGAAGATTGCTAAAGAAGTAGAAGTGCCAAAAAGAAGAGATGACTGCAATGCTGAGGACTTGAAGAAATGGTAAAAGAATGCTAAGGCCAAAAAATGGCTTGTGCGTGGACTTGGTCAAGACGAGTACAGTAGAATTCAAAGTTGTACCACTCCTAAGGAAATCTGGGACACTTGGCAAATTGCTCATGAAGGAACACCTCAAGTGAAGAGGTCCAGAGGAACACTGATGATTTTCAATATGAGAATTTCACCATGAAGGAAGGGGAAACCATCGAGGAGATGTATACAAGGTTCACCACAATGACAAATGAACTTAAGTCTCTTGGAAGGATTATTCTTGAAGAAGACAAAGTTGAGAAAATTTTGATAAGGGTTCTGCCAATTTCTTGGGAAAATAAAATCATTGTTATTCAGGAGTGAAAGAACATTTCCACTCTTAAGTTGGATGAGATAATTGGAAATCTCACTGCCTATTAACTTAGAAGGCAAATCATGAAGATGGATAAACCCAAGAAGGAAAGAAGTCTAGCACTCAGAATCACTGAAGATGTTAATCTAGAGGAGGATGAAATAACCATGATCACAAAGGACTTCAAGAAGTACCTAATGAAAAAGAAAGGGTCCTTCAATAAATGGAAGCTACAACAAACCAAGGATTCCTGAAAAACAAACCAATGAGGGGTGTTACAAGTGTGGGAAGACTAATCACCACATCAAAAACTGCCCTCGATGGGAAATTGAATGGAAGAAAGAAAGAGCTGAACGAAGGAACAGGAAGAAGGAACAGGTTTAACCCAAGAAGAAGAAAGGATCAATAAAGGCTATGGTTGGTGCCTGGGGAGAAAGCTCAGAAGAGGACTCAGAGGATGAAGATGGAGATAAACAAGCAATTATGGCAATTGGAGAACCGATGAGGAATCTGAGGTAAGTATAAGTCATCTCAAAGAAAAGATTAATTTTTTGTCTAAAGAAGGGCTATCTGAATTTCTCCTGGATTTCATTGATGAATCTATGGATCTAAACAATGAAAAGGAACAGTTGTCTAAGGAGTGTGTGATTTTGAAAGCTAAGTGCAAAAATCTTGAACTTAGGACTAGTGAAAGTGAAAGTAAAAATGCTGAGTTAAAGAACCAGGTTCATGAACTTGACACCACTGTCCTAGAGTATAGATATGAAAATCTAAAATTGAAATTAGGAACTGGTAAAAAGAAATCTGATCACACACAACTCACTTTAGAGAAAATGTAGGAAAGATGAAAGATGAGTTATACAAAAGAGATGAGCAAATAACAGTCCTAAAAAAGGATCTGAGCAAAGTCAAGCATGAGCTAGACAGAACCTGTAAATGGAACAGGTCCTCCGATGCACTTTCATGGCTACACGAACACCATAGTAGAAACAAGAGAAGACTTGGCTACGAGACCTTTGCACCTAAGTGGGATCCCAAAAGCAAGTACATGACACTTCCTAAAAACAAAATTTGTGCACATTGTGGTAAAACTGGACACTATAAAAGTGAATGTATTGCAAAATAAAAGGCAAGTCAAAAGAATAAAGAATTTATTCAAGGGAAAAATAGGTTGCTAGGTTGGGCTAAAAAAATTTTGATTCACCCTTTTGCCTATAGAAATATACCCAAACTAGTTTGGGTTCCTAAGACAAACCTCTGATTTCCTTTTGCGGGTCCAAGTGAAGGGGAGTAGCCAAATATGGTACATTGATAGTGGCTGCTCAAACATATGACAGGAAGCAAGAACCAGTTCCTTTCACTTGAGGACCTCAAAGGAGGTAATGCCTCCGTTGGGAATGTGTCACAACCCCAGTTCACCCTCCATGAACATGTCGCGATGGCACCTAGTCCCTATGACTAGGTAAACCGAACAATGCGGAAGATAAACAAAAATTTGGGGAAGAAAATAAATAAAACTGAACTCAAAAAATAAATAGTGTTTAAGGTGCCGCTCGGCACATACCACAATAATTATCGAAGCTAACAAACTCCCAAAAAGACCCGGAAACTCACAAATCACAAGCTAAGGGATACATAAGAGGCTCTGACTCGAGAATATCTATAAAAAAGAGAAATACTGGAAGAGGTATACTTAATGCAGAAAGCTGGAAAGGGACTCCTCGGTCTGCGGACGTAGCATATATACCTTGAAGTCTCTACTGATACGCCTCCCTCCAAGGCTGACAGAACTGAGCGGGAGTGCCTGTATCTGCACAACAAAAATGTGCAGAAGAGTAGCATGAGCACACCACAGTGGTGCCCAGTAAGTATCAAGACTAACCTCGGTGGAGTAGTGACGAGGAACAGTCGAGACACCTACCGGTCAATAAACAGTATAATCATAGGAATAATGGTAACGACATATAAATATGCAAAGACTGCATGAACGACCAAGAATGCTACAATTCACAATAAGGGATGAATACAACAATTAACAACAAGAATATAATAAATGATGATATAAAACGACGGTAGAATCACAATCCAAATCCTAAGGTCACAACACAACAAGGGGAAAAGCAAGTCAATAACTCATATCCTACAATGATGTTCACAAAAGGTCTTCTTCGACTCTTTCCACAATTTCACCAAGTCTCGGTTACCACCACTCGTACAAGACCCAGCATCTGAAATCTAACAATTGGCATCCCGTGCCCCATCAATCTCATGCTCATGCTGACAACTAACTGGCCAACTAGGGCCACTCTCACAAATATAATGGATAAACTAGAGCGTAACTCCACCCTTAGCAAAATCAGGAGGAATTTACCTCTAATAGGAGTGTTCAGCTACGTGTATGTTTTTGCAAGTGTTTCTAACAAAATTCGACCAGCTAACAAACATGAAAAGGAGAACGGACCGCACGTACGATGTTTCCTCACAACTCCCAAGCGGTAATGCTCATACAGGTAAACAACCCAAAATCACAATATAAAACAAATAGGCATGCCTCCACAGGCCGTCACAACTCTATACAATCAACCCCTGACATAGCCACCCTTATTTCGCCATGCGTGCAATAAATAATATAATAGGCACCGCCTTATTTCTCCACACATGCATAAAAATGTCCCACCTATTTCCGCCACATGCGCAACCCACATATAAGCATATAACATATCCCGCCTTATTACGCCGCATGTGCAAAACATCAATAACAACAATGGCACGGCAAAGACCTCGTGCAACCCTTCAATAACAATCGCACGGCAGAAACCTCATGCATCACAGTAGCAATAATCGCACGGCAAAGACCTCGTGCATTACAATATCAACAGCCGTACGGTAGAAACCTCGTGCATCACAATCTCAACAACCGCACGGCAGAAACCTCGTGCATCACAATCTCAAGTACAACACAACAATGAAAATATATACAGGACAAAGCAAGAGAATCAACTCTAGAAATTCCATTCACCAAAAGACGGTACAACTAACTCACAAGATATAACCGTAACAGGGAAATACTAAGCGCAATAAGAACAGCTCAACAAGGGAGAAATAATACGCAACAATGATTTCATAATACTCAGTTCAACAACAAGGAAGTTAACATAAATCAAATAATTACAATTAAGGAAAATATCAACTAAACGTGGATATCTAACTTCTTTCCAATTAAGGCCAATTATTTACATGAGAGATAAAAATGATGCTTTCCAAATAAAGACAAGCAGTTAAGAATGATAGTATGACTATAGAGGGGTAAATGTCCACAGTTAAACAAGTAAAATCAATTGGGCAACAACTATAACCAAAAGGGCAATAAATTCCAAGTAAATCATCTAGAGGTGAAACTAACAACATGGAACTCAATCGTATCAAGAACAACTTCATATTCGGTGATTATAACGATCTAAGAGCCTAAAAGGAGCAATTTTCCACAAATAAATCCGGGCACGCATCTTCACCTCGCGTACAAGGAATACAATCAGCAAAGGAGACTCAAATCCTAAGGGAAGTCCCCACACACAAGGTTAGGCAAGATACTTACCTCGAACCGGCTAAAATCAACTAGCAACCATGTTCTTTCCACGAGTACTAGACTCCAAATGGCCCAAATCTATTCAATTAAATGGCACATTGTAAATAACATCTCAAGCAACGTATTCTACTATTTAATTCAAAGCAAAAGCGCAAAATTAGGCAAAATGACCAAAATGCCCCTCAGGCCAACATCTCAGAATCGGATAATTTTTTATATTTGCAGAACCCGCGTACTCTCACGAGTCTAACCATATAAAAATCTCCCAAATCGGAGGTCAAACACCCCCTCAAAACTCAATAATTCGGTCTAAGAAGTTCTACCCATTTTTCATTCAAAAATCCAAAATTAAAGGATGAAATTAAGAGGAGATTCATGGAAATTGGTCTAAATCAAGTGAGAAGCACTTACCCAAGTCGCCCAGGTGAAAAAACCTTCGCGAACGCGGAAGAAGCATCGCGTTCGCGAAGAAGGAAAAGTGAAGGTGTTCAGTTACTCAACGTGAATGCAAAAATGCGTCCGCGAACGCGAAAAAGGAAAAATTTGAAGGCCCAAAGACTGCTCTTCGTGAACGCGTGAATCTGTACACGAACGCGAATGGGTGAGACAGCACAACTACGCGAACGCGGGAGGTAGACGTGAACGCGGTGAAGGGAGAGGCAGAGCTTTGTGAACATGAGTCTCGAAACACAAACACGAAGAAGGATTTTCCAGGTGGCGAAGATAATCCTTCGCGAACGCGAAGGCTATATTGCGAACGCGAAGAAGGAGTACCAGAAGCAGCAACAGCAGTTCAAAAATGGAGGAAAATAACCCGTAGACTATCCGAAACACACCCGAGTCTCTCGAGACCCTATCTAATCACACACAAAAGTAATATGACCTAACATGGACTCGCTCGAAGTTTCAAATCACATAAAACAACATCGAAACGACGGATCAAACCAAAAATCAAGCTTATGAACTTCCAAATCCTCAAAATGCGCTTTTGACCAAAAACCCAACCAAACCACGTCTGAATGACCTGAAATTTTGCACACACATCCCAAATGAAATGATGGAGCTACTCCAACTTCCGGAATTACATTCCGACCCTCGGATCAAAAACTCACTATCGGACCGGAAACTTCAAAAATGCAAACTTCGGCATTTCAAGCCTAAATTAGCTATGGACCTCCAAAACACATTCCGAACATTCTCCCAACCCCAAAATCACCTAACTGAGATAACGGAACCATTGAATTTCCATTCTGAGGTCATCTTCACACTGTTCTGACTACGGACCACTTTTTAACACTTAAGCTCTCATTTAAGGACTACGTGCCCCAAAACTCTCCGAGACTCAACACCGAATGTCCCAACAAACCAAAATAGTAGAAATGAACTTAGGGGAAGCAGTTAATAGGGGATCAGGGCATTAATTCTAAAAACAAACGGTCGGGTCGTTACAGAATGGGAAGAAATGTGAGATCATTGGGGTTGGAAAGGTAGGTAAGAATGATTCTCACTCTATGGATAATGTCTACTTGATAGATGGCCTAAAATATAGCCTAATTAGTGTATCACAATTGTGTGATAGAGGTAACTTGGTAGCATTCACCTCTACCAAATATTTTATGATAAATCCTACCACTAACAAGATTGTTTTGCAGGGAAAAAGAGTAAACAATATTTACATTGTAGATCTGTCCACACTTTCAGAAAATAAACTCACTTGTTTAAGTGAATTGGATAATGATCCCTTCTTTTGGTACAAAAGACTTGAACATGTCAGTCTAAGTCAACTCAACAAACTAGTCTTCAAGGACTTGGTGATAGGACTGCCTAACATTAAGTTTAAGGAAGACAGTTTGTGACGCTTGTCCAAGGGAGAAGCAGGTAAGATCCTCTTTCAAAAATAAGAAAATGGTAACTACCAACAGAACAATGGAACTAGTCCATATGGATCTTTGGGGACCAATAAGAACTTTGAGCAAAGGTGGTAAGAGATATGTTATGGTGCTTGTTGATGATTACTCTAGGTTTACTTGGACATTATTTTTAACATCTAAAGATGAAGCATTTGACATGTGTACTTCTTTTGTTAGAAAACTTAGAAACAACTAGGTAATAAACTTGCATCAATTAGGTCTGATCATGGAACTGAATTTAAAAATACTAAGTTTGCTGAATTTTGTGACGAGCATGGCATAGATCATAATTTTTCTACTCCTAGGACTCTACAACAAAATGGAGTAGTTTAAAGAAAGAATAGGACATTAGAGGAAATGGATAGCACTATGCTACTTGCTAGTAAATTGCCTCATAGCTTCTCGGTAGAAGCTGTGAACATTGCATGCTACATCATAAATATTTGCATGACTAGACCTCATATTAAGAAGATTCCCCATGAGTCACTTAAAGGGACAAAGCTAAATATATCCCATCTTAGGGCATTTAGATGCAAGTGCTTTGTGCACAATAATGGCAAATACTCCCTAGGTAAGTATGATCCCAGAAGTGATGGAGTATTCTTGGGATATTCTTCACATAATAAAGCTTATAAGATATACAGTAAAAGAACTATGTGTGTAGAAAAAATGTATATGTTATTTTTTTTTTAAAAAACTGACATTCTTTCTGAAAGGAAGTAACAAGATAATGAAGAGATTGGGATGATAAGAAATTCAAATGGTGAAACCACAGTCCAGCCTGAAGATGCACCACAGGACGGAACAGGTAATTGAATAGGTCCTTCCACCCGGGGCAACATTACTGGGGGAACTGATCCTCAAACCTCGAGGGAACCTGTCCATGAACCTATTCCTTAGTAACGAAACCAGGAAGGAACATCCAAATAAATTAACACTCCTATTGCAATATCCACAAAAATTGGATATAGATGAACATAGCTCATCTGTTGATCAGAAGTTGTATAGGAGAATGATTGGTTCTCTTTTGTATCTTACTACTAGCAGACCTGACATTGTCTTCAGCATAGGTCTTTGTGCTCGATTTCAGGCAAATCCAAAGAAGCCCCACTTGACTGCGGTCAAGAGAATATTGAGATACTTGAAAGGCACCACTGACCTTTGCCTTTTGTATCCAAAAGGTAGTAATTTCAACCTAGCAGGATATGTTGATGCTGATTATGCAGGTTTTCTCGTAGATAGGAAGAGCACCTCGGGTATGGAACACTTCCTTGGTTCATCTCTTGTGTCATGGGCTACTCAAAAATAAAATTCAGTGGCCTTATCTACTGCTGAAGCGGAATATGTTATCGTTGCTTCATGTTGTGCATCACTTCATGTTGGAATTGATGTTGGTTGCATCACTATTTTTAATGATAAGTGCTATTAGTATGACAAAGAAACCGGTTCATCATAAGAGAACTAAGCACATAGATATTAGGCACCATTTTTTGAGGGACAACTATGAGAAAGGCTTGATCACTGTGGAGTTTTGTGCTACTAACAAGTAAATTGCTGACATCTTCACAAAAACCTTAAGTAGAGATCACTTTGAGAAGAGCAGGTAGGAATTAGGGATGATTAAGATCACCTAAAAGGACCAGTTCAAGGTTAAACGAAAAAAAATGAAAAAATTGGAAAAAAAATTTGTTAGAAAGTTTGTAAATTGTGTATGATTAAATTAAATCTTGCTCAGTCTCATACTTTCAATAATATACCCTTGTGCCATGTGTTAGAACGATTCATTAATCTCTAATTATATTTTCTCTGTTTTGGAAAATTTAGACTTATATGAGAGAATTTTCAGTGAAGAACCTGGTTCATCAAGATAGCACGCTATATTTTCTACACTCTGCATAATTTGAAATTACAATATTTGGATCATGAGTAGAGTCCTACCAAATACCAAAGTTCTTTTGAACTTATCTGTTACAAGTGAACCAGTTATGTTCGAGACTCCTGACTGTATTAAACTACCAGATTCTTTTAAGTTTGCTACTCAGGGGCAAGAAAGTGGTTTTTCTGAAACTAAACAGGTATCTTCTGATTCTAAAGTTTCTCCTGAGATAATATCTAAAGTTACTGCAAATTTAGAAAATAGATCTGTAGAATTTATAGCAGGTGTTGAGACGACAGAATTTGGAGAAGTTGGTGGAAAAATAAAAAAAGAGCAACGATGCTAGGAGTACTGTGAGGGGAAAGGGGACAAGAGTGGCTGATTCTTCACCCACTCCTGTGAGTTTAACCAATGACACTGGTGCAATGGTTGTTTGAGGATATGAAACTGGTTCATCTGTAGAGGAAACCCTCGCAGACTTGTAGAAGAAAGTGACTGAAAGCTATAATCTAGCTTCTTGATAGAGTTATCAATGGCATCAAAACTCATACCATTCCCTATGTCTTCATTCGCACAATTGTGCTTGCACATTTCAATGTACCTATGAAAAAGTGGAAGGTTAGTACAAGCATTGATATTTTTGGGTTAAACTTTGCTTGCTTGTGATTATGAAGTCAATGTCACTCCTAAAGAACCTAGTTCATCCAAAAGCTACCAGTGAATAGCAAGGTCAGAGCCTTAGTTCAAGATAGTGGGGCTAAGGATGCTGAGATTGAAAGGCTGAAGAAGAGGTTGGTTGAGGTGGAGACTGAGAGAGATGCTCTCAGAACTGATCTAGGCAAATGAAAAAGAGAAGAATGATGGCATTCTTCAAGATATGCTGAAAATCCTCCAATTCAAAAACCAAACACCTAGTTCTTCCCACCTTTAAGCCTCCTAGCCTAGTATAGATCAACCAGTGACCCAGTTCGGGGATTTTTGTTATTTTTTCTCATATTTCCAATATTTTTATTTCTTCTTATGTTCTGTGGTAGAATCTTATCAATCATCAATGAAATTCATTATCTTTTGCTCTAACGGTTTGTTTATATTTCTTTGATGGTTAAAATTATTAGCTTGATCTATGATGATTAATCTATGATTGCATTTGAAGTAGCCCTAATAGCCATGAGTAAGTTTTAAATCTGGTTATCTCACATTTTATGCAACTTTTCATTGATGCCAAAAGGGGGGAAAAGGTTGTGCTTTACACTTTGAACAATGATGTCTATAACCTAATGTACCTGGTCCTTGATGGTAAGTGATAAAAAGGGGAAATGTTTCTAACATTGTGCTGATGTTGAACTAAGTTGAAACAGGGCCTAATCTTATGAAAATCACAGAGTTTGTCATCATCAAAAAGGGGAAATTTGTTGTCTCAAGTGAAGGTTAATTTTGAAGATTGACAAAGGAAGCTCAGGCATGAACCAGGTCCATCCCTCAGGTGCACAAAAATGGGAAGATTTGAGCATGTGGGATGAACGTGAAGGAGATAAGCTTAACTTGGTGTATTTAATATCTCCTGGTCAAAAAGGTTTCATAATTGATAAGGAGAAGGACTACTTACTCAAAGAGAACATTATCCAAGATAGGGAAGGAGTTAGAAGTTGAGATCAACTAGAACTTTTCCCCCAAAGAAGAGTTGCATCAGAACTCTAGTTATTTCTTCATCTACTAACTCTATAAATTGCAGGATGTTCTCATATTACATGTGTAGCACAAAAGCGCAGAAGTTAAACGTGAATTGAGAGCAAAATAGCAAGTCTTTTTGGAAGCAGTTCGTGTGTGATTCAAGTGTGCAAACCTGAAGCTACATGAACTAGATTGAAGAAACGGCTCCATAAAGAGTTTTATCTGTCTTTCTTTATTTCTAGTTCAATTGTGGTAGGTATTTTCATATTGCACCTTTTAGCTTTATCGAGCAATTGTAATAGGTACTTTGAGTATTCAAGTTAGAGTTGACTTGAAGTTGTCGCAACAGTTAGAGGTCGGTTGCTACAACGGGATTAGAGGTAATCCTTAGGTTTACAAAGAGTTTTGTAAATGCTATTTTGGCTCAATGATTTAGTGAAGTGTTGGGAAAAATCCTACTGAGTAGTAGGTCGTGGTTTTTTCACCTTTTAAGACGGGTGTTTTCCACATAAAAATACTTGTGTTCTTTACTTTCTACATTTATTATTCCGCAACAATAGTAGAAGGAACACATAGAAGAACCAGGTCCTTCTATAATCAGTTTAAGCTAAAAATTGGTCACCACACAATTCATCCCCCTCCTCCTCTTGTGTGGTATTGAAGTATAAAATATCAATCATATCTCATCCCGAAACATGTAAAGTAAGTGGGGCCCCTCTACAAGCTGAATACACCACAGCGGTACGCAATAAGTGTCATAGACTCTCTCTAACTTAAGTTCTTGGGACAAACTTTATAAAAATAATGCATCAATATTTGATATAAAACGATAAGTAATTTTATCAATTCATGATCCTTTTCATTCTAAATAAAAAACAAATAAAACATAACCCACAATATATACTTTTAAAACATTTATATCAACCTAATATTTTGGATAAAATCATACAAAAGCATTTCATTTGCTTTAAGTCATTAAAATCACTTTCGGCTCCTTAGGCCTAAGCATAGGAAAATAATCTGTACCTTTCACTAGGAGTACTATACCATTACCGACATAAGAAGGTCAACTAGGTCATGTACCTAGCGGAACGTATCATATACCCTACTTGCTCAGATCGTCTCATCGTAGTGTCGTATGAATCGACTCAGCTATGCTAATAATAGCACAAAATATTACCCTCTCGAGGGAGATCACTCTGTTGTAGTCTATACCACAAAGTGGACATCTACGCCTACACCGCACGTGTAGTTTCATGATGACGAACATAATATATCCGAAGTCAATCTCAGTGAAAACAAGTAACTCCCAAAATATTTATATTTCAAAAATAGATTCATAGTATAACAGACTCAAAGGATCTATTCTTATCAAATCGTAGCATTAATATACAATTTAAGCCATTTGAACAAAATTTAAATAAATAACTTTTTACATGTTAAAGTCTTTAGCAATTTAACATCAATCTTTGAAAGAAATCAAAAGTGCTATTCTATTTATCAATTTTCAAAAGAAATACTTTCCATGAAAACATATCTTTAGCACTCAAATATGTATACTCTTATCAATACATAAGTTTTAATAAAAAAGTATAACATTTACCTTGAGTGTCATTTTGCCAACAAGATTTAAAATAAAATTCTATAAAACAATATGACACTACATATGCAACGTAATATGTTAGTACATGGATACATCCGTACTTGTTTGTTCCCACAAGCACGAAAGTACATTTGCAAACAACTTAAGCATTAACTCAAAATATGCTTTTAGAGAAAATCCCTCAAGAAGAGTAAGTTTTAATCAACTTACCTCGCTTTCGCTTTATTAACATTCACAAGATTTCAATCATCTTCCATCTTTCCAACCTTGATTAAAATGATCAAGCTTCACCAAAAAGTCAATATCTACAATTAGATATTCCAATTGCATCAGAATATGACCTAAAATGTTGACCAATATTCATTTATGGCTCATAAGTTGACTACAAGCCCCAACAACTCAAATCGACCAATATGTTCACTTACTAGCATATTCAACTCCCTCTTATCAATTAATACCCATTTGAAGTCATCAATGATACTATATTAATTCTCCAATACCGCCAAAACTACTCATTGTCTTTATTAACCAATATTTCCAAAATATTTAATTTGGTAATTACTTAGTTGAACACTACAAGAAAATGATTCAATAGGTCCATCGCATCCTTTAATTTTACAAAATAATTTCATTTCTAAGAACACTCTTCATCTTCCCTATTTTCTCAAAGCACTACTAATGCCATGAACTAGGGTTTGTGAATTCAATTATTCAACCATAACGACTTGAATTAAATATTATAACTACTCTCAGAAATGAGTTTGAAGCATTAGGTTTACCTTCTTGAAGCTTTTCCTCAAAAATCCAATGTTTGGAAAATTTGGTGTTCTTGACCAACTTAAAAGATTTCTAGGGATTTCAAAGATTGAATGACATTAATACTAGTCTTAATAGGATGTTATTAACTTAAAATATCCATAAAAACTTACCTTATATTCTTAAGTTGCACCAAAGGTCGAATCCACCATGAAAGCACCAAATCTTAGTTCCAAAATACTCTCTCCCCCGACCTTGTACTTATAGGCTAAATTCTGGGTTTCGGATGCGACCTTGGATGATTCCCCTCACCACTTCATTCCTCTTTGAAGACTGGACGCGAACGCGGACCCGGATGCTATGGCAGTACTTCATTGCCAGCCTTTGATAATTTGATCATAACCTCTTATAGGAGTGTCCAAATGACGAACAGTTTGAATAGTTAGAAATTAGACTCGAAGATATTTCATTTGATATGTTGTCCATCACATAAACCCTTGTATATATTTGGATATGCTTGTCCAAAGTTAGGTCTTATGCGTACTCATTTGGAACTTTAGTCTATCATGTAATTTCTAACTTGACTTAGAGTTAGGGCTATCCTTAGACCCCATATCACTTATACTATGTTTCGTACACTTATTAACATATCCAATTAATATCCATCATATTCATAGTCCTCGTCTGCACACAAGATAATGTAATTAGAACACATCAAATTTCTTAATAGCGCTTAAGTACTTCAAAATTTTCCGGGGTGCTACATGCCAACAGAAACTCTTCGCGATCGCGTCCCTTTCTTCGCAATCACGAAGGAGGAAACTAGATACACAGAAACTCAGCAGTTCAACAAAGTCCAAAATGAAGCCAAACTTGATCTGAATCATACCCGAGGCCCCGGGACCCCATCAAACATACCAATAGGTCCTAATACATAATTCAAACTTAGTCGAAACTTAAAATCACATCAAACAATATCAAAATCACGAATCGCAACCCAATTCAAGCCTAATGAAACTAATGAACTTCACTTCTAAAACCAATGTTGAACCATATCAAATCAAATCTGAATGACCTCAAATTTTACACAATAGTCCCAAATGATAAAACAGACTTATTTCTGACTCCTAGAACCAAAATCCAAATCCAATATCAATAAAGTCAACTCTCAGTCAAACCTCTCAAACTTCCAAACCTTCAACTTTCCAACTTTTGCCAAAACGCCTCAAACCAATCTACGGACCTCCAAATCAATATCCTAACATACGTCAAGTCTAAAATTACCATACAAAGCTATCAAAAATATCAAAACTCAATTCCAGAGTCATTTACATAAAAGTTAAACTTCGATAAACTTTTTCAACTTAAGCCTTCAACTTGAGACTAAATGTCCTAATTCACTTTGAAACCTTCCCAAAATCAATCTAACCACAGCAAAAGGGAACGAGAATATAATACATAAAACGACCGATCAGATCGTTACGATCTCTATACCTTTTCTATCCCATATGTATTCCGTCTCTTTTCAAGTTGTTGTTAATGACTTTGGCATGTTGTCTTTTTAAACTTGTAATATTTGTGTTGTACTGCTATTACTTTATTTTTAAATATTATCTCAAATGATAAATTTCTATCTATTTTGTGCAATAATATTCACTTGTGTTATGTTTTTTACCATGTTTGTGTGCACACAAGTGGCATGAGTTAATGTTGCTGGACTTTTTTTTTTCATGTACTAATTTTGTCCTTCTTTTCAATGATGCCAAAAGGGGGAAGATAATTAAGAGGGGAAACAGTTGAATCACATGTTGAATCTTAGCGTCTAATTTCTATGGGGAACATGCTTAGAATCTGGTTCTGAGGGGGAATATCAATTATGGGTTTGTCATCATCAAAAAGGGAGAAATTGATAAGTTATTGCTATTATGGTGTTAATGATTTGCCAAAATCTATTGAGGAACTAGATAGGAACCTGATGCAATCAGTTCCTTTGCATCTGTTGTAATATGTTTCGATGTCTGGCCAAACATTCTCAAGGAACCAGATAAGGGAACATACATGATTAGTTACCCTACTATCATACAGTCAATCCTACAACTGTAAAAGTTGTTTCACTCTACCAACTAGAAGCAGGTTGTGGCACAACTGCTACTGCTAGAGGCCAAATTATATTATCTCTATCTATTCTCACATGCTATCTACTATATAAAGAACATGACATAAGGTTTAACCTAACACTTGATAATCTGAAAAATCTATTATCTCAAGTGCCAACCATCACTGTTTCACTATACCGACTGGAAGCAGTATAGAGGCACTGCCGCTACTGCTAGAGGCCAAACCAAATGTTGTATTGTCTATATCTATTATCACATACTATCTCATATATAGAGAAAATGATACAAGGTTTAACCTACCACTTGATAATCTGAAAAATCTATCATCTCAAGTGCCAGACACCATTGTTTCCTCCAAGTCCACTCAAGGATAAAGCTGCTACAAACCAAGGACCAGATCCCAACATTGAATATGTCTTGGGTCCTTAAGTTTGTTGAGTCTTTGTCTTTTGTACCTTACTTGTAAACGTACATGGCTTTCTAGAAGTATTTGTAGGATATTATTCAACCATTGTTGTTTTGGTTGTTTGACTAAAGTTAGTCAGAGAGTTTTAAAGTTGTTACAAAGATCTTACAATAGAGTTATTGTAAGGTGTAAGGGATTAAGAGTTTAATTCTTATATTGTAATAGGTTGTAATTGAAGTTTGTTCAGTTTAGTGGATTTGAAATCATACTGGGGTATATCGTAGTTTTTAATCCCTTGAGCAGAGTGTTTTCAACATAAATATTGTAACGACCCGAATGGTCGTTTTGAGTATTTACACTATGCTCGGTAGTTTGAGGGCACGAATATCTCTACGTGATGTATTATGACTTGTGTGAACCGTCAATTTTGGTTTTCAGGCTGTTCGGAATCGATTAGGATGAATGAACTTCATGATTGGAGCTTTAAGTTGGAAAAGCTAATCAAGTTGGACTTTTTCGCATTTGACCTCGGATTAGAGTTTTGATGATTCCGGTAGGTGCAGATGGTAATTTTGGACTCGGGCATATGCCTCGATTTGCAATTGGATATTTCTAGAAGGATTTGGCACCAATTAGCAAAAATTGGAATTTGAAGGTTTGGAAAAGTCCATTAAGTTTAAGTTGGGGTGCGATTCATCATTTCGATATTGTTATGCGTGATTTGAGGCCTCGAGTAGGTCCGTATTATTTTATGGGACTTGTTGGTATGTTCGACGTGGTCCCAAGGGGCTCGGGTGAGTTTAAGATAGGTTTGGGTTGTGTTACGCTCGTTTTTTATGTTTTGATATCGTTTCTTCAAGCACAAATGGTACTACATTAAGCAAATGAGCTCCATTCTGTGTTTTTATTGAAGCATTAGATCCGTATCATAATTACAGAGCCATAAAAAAAAAGAATTGTCGAATTTGGATATCGTATGAGGAGTTTATGATCATTTTACTAAGAATTGGGTTTCTAAATTTTTAGATTAATTACAAAATTGCCACTGACTTCGCATTTAAAAATCTGCACTATTTCCAAATATTGGAACCAACATATCTTCTTCAATATAAGGTCAAATGGAGTGATTCAAGAGCGAAACTTAATTAGAATTTCACAAGGAATCCATTAGAGACATCAAAAGCGATTTTCAAGATGATTTGGCACAAGAAACAAGGCACAACAGTGTTAAAATGAGGGTTTTATTTATTTAACATATTTTGAGTTGGAGAGCTCGAAATTGGGCAATTTTTTAGGCGATTTTTACCGTATGAATTGGGTAAGTGTTTTCTACTTGATTTTGCTTATATTTCATATCTATCTTCGATTTTGGTAATTGGTTGTGAATTTAAAGAGAAAATTGGGGGTTTTGCCTAAAGTTTCATAATGTAAACTTTTGAGTTTTGAACGTTGATTGGAGTAGGATTTGAGTGAAACTAGTATGGTTGGACTCACAATTGAATAGGTTGTCGGATTTTGTGAGTTTTATCGTGTTTCAAGGCGCGGGTCCGGGTTTTGACTTTTTGGCCTATTTTGGGCTTTTGATTAAGGATTCGACCTTTATCATATGGAATTGTTTCCTTGGTCTTTATTTGATGTATTTGAGTTTCTTTTGGCTATTTTTGAGCCATTCAGAGGTTAGTACGTGCGAGATGATATTTTTGGAGCATTGTTTGGCTTGCTCGGTATTGGAATTGGTTTGTTCGAGGTAAGTAACGCTTCTAAACTTGGTATTGAGGGTATGAAACCCCGAATTACGTGCTATGTGATTGGTGTTGAGGTGACGTACATGCTAGGTGACGGGCATGTGGGCGTGCACTGTGTGAATTGTGACTCCGTTATTTCTGTGGTACAGTGTAGTTACCTGATCTTACCTGTAACCATGAAATTTCTACGTCTTTGAGTTATTAAGCTGTGATCCATGTTAGAAATCATGTCTAGGCTACGTGCTTGCCCTGTTAGAGCCCATTGAGGTCATTTCTGTCGTTGAATTATCTGTTTTCATTGCTTTATATGGTCAGTCATATGCATTCATATGCATATCATATCTTAGTCTCTATTACCATTTATTGGCATATCATATCATCATTTTGGGCTAGTTTTATGGCATTGTGAGCCTAAGAGATTGGAGAGATTGAAGACTGAGTGAGGCCAAGGGCCTGAGTGTGAGTGATATTGTGGGATCGGGCTGCACATCGTAGCATGTTATATTGATTTTATATATGGGATCGGGCTGCACGTCGAAATGGTTATACTGATTTATGATAGCGCTTGGGCTGAAGGAGCCCCTCTAGAGTCTGCACACGCACCCAGTGAGCGCGGTTGATTATATTGAGAGATGAATTTTCCATGGACATGGATCTTGTCTGAAGCATTTATATACCTGGTATGGATCTTCCCATATGGGCTGGATTTGGCCCTACTCGTACTGAGTAACTGTTGGTCAGTTGATGTATATATTTTGGGATAGATCTTCCCTAGGTCGGATTGGCCATATGCAGTACTGAGTGATTGAGCATGATGTGTGGCAAGTGTGAGACAGTGAGATTGAGTACTTTGAGAGTGTGAGTACATGAGTTTATCTCTGAGATAAATGGCATTGACAAACACACATGACATACAGGCATAGAGATGCATTTTCCTCGTCTTGTACGGTATCACATCATTCATGACTTCTCACACATATTGATTATGGGTATAGAAAGGTATTTCACACTTTCTATCTGGAAAGAAACTGAAATATCTTATTTATTGTGGAAAGTATTCTTTGGAAAAAATTAGAGTTTTCAAACTAACTCATATTTTTCGACGATTTCGGTAAAGAATTTGGGTTTTCACTGATATACTAGAAAAGCGAAACTATTTTCCGAAATTTATGAATAAACTGAGCATTCAAAATTTTGAGTCACTTCTTTTATTACTTGTTTTATATTGTTATGAACTGTTGTTGGCTATTGATGTTGGACCCGACCTTTGTTCCAGCTCATCACTACTTTCAACCTAAAGTTAGGTTTGTTACTTATTGAGTACTTGGTTTTAGTTGTACTCATACTAAACTTATGCACCTCGCGTGCAGATGTTGACTGTTGATGTTGTTGTGTTTGGCCGGAGCTGGATTTGAAGATTTACCGGCGTTCCGGTTGTAGCTGCCTCTTGTTCATGGTAGCCTTAGATTCATAAAACTTTGTTTATGTACTTTTCAAACAGATGATGCATTTACTTTACCAGCCTTGTAAACTATATTCTTAGAAGCTCATGATTTGTACTATCAATCCTCGGAAATATATCAGATTCAGATATATCTTTACTTAATTGCTTTATTAATTATTAATCAAATTGGTTAGTTCTTAATTGGCTTACCTAGCGGATGAGGTTAGGTGCTATCACGACTAGTTGGATTTTGGGTCGTGACAAATATGCATGTTCTTTAATTACTACTTGTTACTACGGGAGCTAGTAGAGAACATGATTCTTTGTACTATTTGGTGGACTCCTAATTTCTATCAATAAACATACAGAAGTATATCTTGTTACAGACATACGAGGGAGGATAGTGTAAAATAAGATTAAGGGAGTGAGGTAGATGTTCCTAGTGCTAACTGAGTGTTAGTAATTGGGGAAGGCGGTGTTACAGAAGTGTGTGTGTGTGTGTATATATATATATATATATATATATATATATTTATTTATTTATTTATTTTTATTTTTATTTTTAATTTCACAAGATACCTAGGTTAAAAGATTGTTGAATTTTTACAGTCCGATCCATTATAAGAGAGCAATTTTGATCACGAGAGATGATTTCTTTTTTCGATATACAAAATAGAGCATTTCACTAAGTTAATTCTTAGAAATTGTTGAATCATTACATTTGACCTTATTTCAATAAAAGAAGCACGAGTTACTTCTCGCCTACATAGGTATAGAGTAATTTTGTCCATCAAAATTAAACTGATGGAAAAAAAAAATTCACCTCAATATTTTTGCCTACTCTAAAATTTGAACCTGAGGGTGTTGGCTTCCAATATACCCATGTCCTTCTGGCAAGTGAACCAATAGTTGAAGAGCAATACTCAAAGGTTAGATTTGAACAAAGGGAGAAGGGACATGTTCCCACTAGGGAATTTTTGAACTCCCAACATCTTGTGGTCCACTATTTTTTATATTCTCAACCTTAATAAGAGAGTCTAGAGAAGAGGACAGCATCATTTGGCCACGTACACGTCTTAGCCAAGTGCAGCACAGTGCATTTCGGGTGCAGAGACGACGAAGGTGCTAAACCGACCACTAAATCTAGCAGGTCCAGGGCAAATCAGGTACAGGTTCAAATTTTGGTAAAAATTGCACGGGGCGTCCTATTTGGTCGTCCCTATTAATCTATACCTATTTTTTTTTAAATTTTAACTTGTACCCATTTTTTAAACAACTTCAGCCCCCTTTCTCCGCCTCCTTCTCCTCTTTCGTTTTTTTCTTCTTATTCTTCTTCTTTCTTCCGTTGTTGTTAGTGCTACTATGAAACTTCAGTTCATGGGATGTTACGTAAGTTAGTAAACAATAATTTGTGAATATTTTCACGTACGGAAAGTTTAAGGTCACACTTAGTAATTCTTTTCATGATAATTCTGTTCTTTTCACGTTTATTGTTTTCAAAATTTATGATTTAGATACTGTTAGCAATCTGATCATTTTATAGTAGTAATACACTATGAAAGAATAAGGTGATTATTTATCTAGTATGTTAGAAAGCTTTTTCAAAAACTTCAGCTTATATAGTGCTGAAATTTTTACAAATGAACTAAATAACTTCAGCATCTTTTGCTGAAATTTTTGAAAAAACTTAATGATAAAACTAATGAATTCAGGACAAAAAAACTTCGGCTTATTTAGTGCTGAAGTTTTTACAAATGAACTAAATAACTTCAGCATCTTCTGCTTAAGTTTTTGAAAAAGCTTTATACAAAACTAATGAACCCAGAACAAAAAAACTTTTTCAACTTATTTAGTGTTAAAGTTTTTACAAATGAATTAAATAACTTCAGCATCTTCTGTTGAAGTTTTTGAAAAAGCTTAATGACAAAACTAATGAATCCAGAACAAAAATACTTCAGCTTATTTAGTGCTGAAGTTTTTACAAATAAACTAAATAACTTCAGCATCACAAAACTTCAGCTACTAGAATGCTTAAGTTCAGCAATTACAAACAAAAATGTCAACAAATAGAGAACAAAACTTCAACTACTATACTTAAGTTCAGCAATTACAAACAAAAACTTCAGCACACTTGGTTCAACAATTTTTGCTACTTCAGGCCCGTCTACTAGAATGCTGAAGTTTTACGTGATTGTCTTTGTTACTTCAGCCCCGTATGCTGAAGTTACGCGAAAAAGTGGGTACACTTGTAATTTTTTCGCAAAGCGAGCACAAATTAAAATGTGACTCAAAAAACGGGTACAGACGCAAATGCCCCCAAATTTTGCCACATTTCTTGTAGATCAACATCATGTGATTATGGGATAATGGGACTAACAAAACAGAAATTTAAAAATGAGCATGAAATATCACTAAATGAATTGTTTCATAATTTTATTATTTCGTTGCATTCATTTACAAGAAGAAACCACCACCAGTGTATAGTGCAGGAATTATTATCAGAATTTGATACATAACATGAAAATTTCCAAATTCATTTCTTAAATTAAATGAGTGGATTTAGAATGGATAGTATTCTAATTAGGAATTCAGTAATGTGTTCTCTTTGTTCCTTGAGTAAGTAATTCACATCATTTCAGTACTTCAGTGAATAACTTTTTCTCCCTCAATTCGAAAGAGTATGGATTCCCCGAACTTCACAAGAAACTAGGATACACTTGTATTTTTTTCTCCCTTTGTTTTTCGGTCTTCATTTCACTCTCTATCTTTATATGGATATAATTACTGCGACAACTTAAAATACACTACATACCTAACAATCAGCCTATCATTTTTACCTCTGTGGAAACATTCCAACCTATCAACAAACAATTATAAGATCCATCCCGATGCCTTTATTCGACTTTTCTGCCTCGACCTGATCGTCTTCATGCTGCAACAACAACAACACCAGTATTATCCCCCCAATATGGGGTCTGGGGGAGCGTAGTATGTACGCAAACCTTACCCCTATCTTGTGCGGACAGAGAGGCTGTTTCTAATAGACCCTCGGCAACCAGATCGTCTTCATGCATTCTCCATTAATCATCACGCTTTGGCTTTGAGTTTAACCCTTTCTTCCCTTTTCTTTCAGTCAAATGGTAACTCCGCCAGATCTTTTATCCACGTTCTGTTAATGGCTTCACCTGCTGGCGTTACGTGTGTAGCTCATCTGAAGCATGAGCAAGATATGTTAGTGTTAAGCAACCGTTGTCCTAAACACTTTGTAGCTATCTCTAAAGACTAGTTCTCTGCTCTTATATCAGAGACGACTCAGGGATGCAACATGACAAAAATAGGGGATGGAAACTGGCGTCGGTAAGTTTCACATCACGAGAAAGATATCTTTCCTAAAATACTGACCCCTTTTTAACTGACATTTCCATTCTAAAAGCACCTAACAATTATTGTGATTATTTTCTTTTAAACAATGGAAAGATTATCTTTCTACAAGAAAGGGTAGTTTTATCAGGTAATGGATCAGGTAATGGATACACTATAAGCATTCCTTGATTTTCCTTTGGTCAATTTGAAAAGGTGCATAAGGAAGAAGGATAATTTCACACAACGGGGTCGGAGAGATGGCAGACATTAGATCAGGTAAGATCTGTCTTTGATTGAGCGAATCCTGCCCGATTTTGGTTTCCGTCCCGTGGGAGACATAGTAAATAGTTAAATGTTTGATTCCCTTGTTAGGGAGTGGCGACATACCTGCTATATCTAGACCTGAATACGATGGGAAGCCAAGCACCAGGCAAACCCAATGGAAGCTATATCTAATTGGGTGATTGGCAATGTAGACAGCACGTATTAGCTTTCACTGTGACCTGACCTAGATCTAGAATGACTAGGTCTTTTCCTCAATATCTCTGCTTCTCTAGCTATCTGGATGTCCGATGGCCAGAAAATTTGGTGCATAACTTTGAGAATAAAGCGAGGAAGCAGAGCCATAACTATAATAAGCAAAATTAAGAGCCAGTAGGTCGGTGACTTCACCAGCTGATAAATTGTACTGCAGAAGACAGATAAATTATGTTACATCATAGACCTCTTAATCTAAATGTAAAGAACATTTAGATGTAATATAATAGGACTTCAGCGGAAATACTAACCCATAATTAGAGAAGACAGGTATAGAGTCCAGCACCACCAAACAGACATACGTGATAATAATTGACCCCCACACTGCCATATGAGTATATATTACCCAGCGCTGTATGTCCATTGCCAAGTGGATGTTGACAAGAATCACTACTGCAATTGTCCACAAGCTACCCATACTCCATATGTCAACATCGCTCTGATGATAAGTGAATAGTGGTACATAAAAAAGAACAAGGCTCTGCCAAACTGTATCAATCATGGTGACCCAGAAGAGTTTCATATTGTAACTCTCCTGTCTGTGGCCAGCAGCATAGAGTTTAGGATACTTAAGTAGTGTCTTATGACTCAAGTCCTTGTCCCGAATACCAACAATTACTGAAGGTACGGAAGTATAGATGACAGAATAAAACATACTACTCCAATCTGTTAATGCAGAAGTTGCAGAAAAAGCTGTGCACAATATGTACCTACAGACAACAGATTACAGGACAAATACGTTCAGATAACTGTTTCATATTGTGTTTTTCTAAACTGCAAATCACATTCTAGGAGATATGAGAAAAAATTCAAAACATAGTAACTATAATGCATGATAACAATAGCGGATTTAGTAAACCAAGTCCAGGTTTCCAGCATGCATAGAAATATGATATATATATCATTGTCCTCTAAATGTGACTTAACTGCCAGCTAGCATAAACCGGCTCACACCAATTATCTGGGACAGCAACCTCAAAGTCTTATAAAAACTTGACAATACATGATTGATATGTTTGACCAGACTCCTTACATGTACTGAAAGTCTGAAACAGCTAAACTTGTTTGTTGCAAGCTTTTAGAACTGCCTTACACCCCCTGTGAACAGATATCGTCACTTCCCTGGAATTCTCGACACTCACAGGCCATTATACACTATTTTACACTTAACATATGACACACATGTATGCCCACCCGTTTATCACTCAAACCACTTGAACAAAATATTGCCACTTCCCCTGGTACCCTTTTAAGCAGTAAGCTACCTGTAATTTCTGAGGGCCATCGGACAGGGTAAAACCTGAATTAACCGTGGTGCATTTGCGGGAAACTCCTTGCTGAGGGCCTGTGCACCCCCGGGATTAGTCGGGGCTCTTATCGACTCGGACACCCGGTGCAAATCAAAAAAAAAAAAAAAAGATCTCACTGGAACTCTGTCACTATTATTCCTTTTTCCATTTCTTACAAGATATACGAAATTTATAACTTTAAATCAAGAGCTTATAGCAGCAATGAAGCCCCAGCCCTAGTTTGTAGATGACATTTCCATGGGGCTTTTCCAGGTTGTGATGTACATGACATCAGATGTGTTCTTTTTTTCTTTTTCTTTAACCTTTCTTACTCATTTGTTTGGGGACTTTTGGGG
>MU757561.1:18227-49892 GCA_026770625.1 Nicotiana glauca | reverse complement strand
TGGGGGGGGGGGGGGGGGGGGTTCTGATGAATGTGGCTGGTGAGACCGAAGCTCGGCTGAATGAAAGTCCTTTTTACTCACAAGAGAAGAAGAATAGTGTCG
Source organism: Nicotiana glauca (assembly GCA_026770625.1). Classification (NCBI taxonomy): domain Eukaryota; kingdom Viridiplantae; phylum Streptophyta; class Magnoliopsida; order Solanales; family Solanaceae; genus Nicotiana; species Nicotiana glauca. The sequence continues at coordinate 49,790 of MU757561.1, read as the reverse complement.
ATAGTAAGGACGAGGTTCTGTTTCAAAAGAAGGCTCAACAGTAACAGCAAGGGCTGGTCGGAAGTCATAAATACTTCCACCGCCGGAAAGGCATTGGAAAGAATGAAACTAAAACCTCAATAAGTAAATCAAATCCCTAATATCATTCACAGATAGACCATCCAAAGAGGATTTTTGCTCACCCGTGGGAAGCACGAGCTTATTGGTTAAGCCTTCACTCACTTTATCCTGGAACAATAGGCAGCAATTTTAATGGCGAATTCTCCCAAATACACCAGGATGGGTCTTGCAGAAATCCAAAACCAACATCCAAAAACCAGACTTTTTTACGTTTCAACCCCACCAAGCCAGGGCCAATAATGAAATCAGCTGACAAATAAAACAAAAAGAAAATAGGAAAGTTTAAATCACATGAATGCTGTGGCATCCACCGACCCAAATAGGGCAGAACTGAAACCAACTAAATCCACTCAGCGATAGATAATGCAATCAAATAAACGGACGTGTATGTAATTATTACGAGCAAAAAAAAGGGGTAACCTGTGAATCAAATGGGGACGAGTCTTGTCTTTTGTTCTATCGTATCGTCTCGTAATTGGTGATTGAATGAGATGGATGCACTGAAAACGAAATCAGAGAGGAAAATGTCAGATCTGAGGAACACACACACATACAGATACACAATGAAATATGAATCAGCTTTATACAGAGCAAGAAAAAAGACAAACAAACCTGAGATTTCTTCTTCAATATGCAAAAGGCGGTTGAAAGTGATGGAGGAGAGAGAATATTGGGTTTTATAATAGTAGTATTATTATGCTGCTGCTTACGTGACTCGCCGGTCTCTGCTGCCTTCTTCCTCTTCTTGCCCCACCGATGAAGTCTCCATCTGCATTGATAATTTGCCAAACCGAGATTCTATCTTTCTCAGACTCACCACAACTCTCCTCTTCATTTCTCTGCTTTTTTCCTTTTCATTTTTTCGTTACTATCCGTCTTGTTTATTCTATTTTCCTTTCTCTTGTTTTATGCAATTGTTTTTTCTTTTGAAAGAAAATATAATTTTTACTTGCAACTAATTTAACTTTAAACCTCTTATTTTATACTTACAGCTTGTTTGGATGGTTCTTACGTATCGTTTCATAATATATCGTATCGTACTGTATTATATTATAACGTATATACAATATTTGGATAACTTGTTTCATTTGTCATCGTTTCATGATATTATGCACCAGCAATATGAAGAATCAACTTGCAATATTATAAAGAAAAACTATGATATTGGGTAAAATTATTATATACAAAGATATGATAAATGATAAAATAAATTTATTTAATAATAATAATAAAGGGTGAGATTGACATAAAAAGATAAGGTAATAACGCCGCCACACCAAATCAGTCGTTACATAAAGTGGCACATTTCGTCGTTATACAACGACGGATTTAATAATATAATATTAAATCTAAGTAACAATCAAAACAAACATATCGTATTTAAAGTAACAATACGACACAATACAATAGGTAACAACCATCCAAATAACATGATTTTACCGTTAAAAGAAGTTCTAAAAAAATTCTTAACTTTCACGTAGAATTAAACATTGCAAGAAGTCGTATTTATCTCTAATAATATTTTCCTTTGAATTTGATTTTGTCGATTTACGTTTTTAAATTAGATAGTATATTTAAACTTTATTGCGTCTATAAAACCATTGCTTGGACAATGCACTTTTCTTTCAATACTTTACTGTATCTTTACACATTATTATTAGTTTTGTATGGTTAGAGAAGTTTCTTTTCATGCTAATACTTTTTTCAAACCAACTTTTAAACGAAACTTAACGAAAACACAAAATTAAAGAAGTAAGCAACTGAAATAAATTTTAAGTCCCATATCTTGACAGAAAAAGGGTCCTCTCACGTGTTCAAATGGTATATCTTCGTCACGAAAAGAATAAAGGAAGATTAGGCAAGATTACTATCACTCATGTGCAAAAGCATTGCATGCTAATCTTTCTTTCATTTTTCTTTTTTTTAAAGGAAAATTTCAGTGATTATCAAACTTTAGTTTTGATACTTGTATCACGTGAATCAATAAATTTAACCGTCAATTAATATAAATATTGCTTTTGACCCATGAATTATATATTGGTAAAATATAGATGTATCACGTGGACAATAATAGTTGATAAATTGCAAATCATGCTTAGTCAGCTCGAAGTCGCACAAAACTTCTTAAGGGTAAGTTTGAAAAGCCACTGGGTAATTGAAATTGGTATAATTATTAGGGTAGTAATTATACGACTGTGTAATTACGACGACATGTTTGTTTGTCATAGTATAATTACAGTGCAATTATATGTTTACTGCTTAGTTGCACAAACGTAATTACACAGTCAAATTAAATTTAAAATGAAGTAATTATCAAAATTTAAAAGTTAATATAATAAATATATGCCTATAAATTTTTATAAGTATAACTGATATTATATTTGGTATTTAAGCTATATATTTTTCGTGAATATATGTTAATTAATAATCTTATATTTATAACTAATATTGTAAAAATAATTTATATATTTTCCAAATTAATAATACTTAGTTTAGATACTTACAAAAACTAAAAACATACATTTTGTAAGAACATCATGGAATTCATGTTTGATAAAATACATTAATATTTATAAATAAAATATCATAATATTATTCAAATATTTGACAAAACTAATCTATCAATTCTAACTAAAAAATGAGCAACATGCAATGTGCGCCAATATTACTAAAATAAGTAACTTGGAACAATGAAATAACACTATTTCAAAATCGAAAATAAATAAAAAATAGTTTAACATATGTCAAATTTTAACATAATAACAGTAAGTTCCACTACAACTTAAGATAGGAAACACAATAAGTTGATTACCACATTCAACAACGAAATTCGACTTTAATTACATCACTCATTATATGAACTCATTATTTCTAATATTAGGAGGTGTAGTTTCAAAAAATAGAATAATAAATAAAATATAAGCAATTATATAGAATCACAAGAAGTAAAGGTAGAGAAGTAAAAGATAAACAATGTACAAAGAAAATATTTTTTAAATTTTCAAAAGAATTAAAAAGTAAAAATAAAATTAAAGAAGTTAAATAATAGAAATAAAAAGTTACAAAGAAAATAAATTAAAATAAAAACAAAAAGGCATAAAACTAAAAAACAATTCACCTCCCCGTTGAGAAATGGAGAGTGTAATTACACCCCTCCAATTACGTCAAATTTCATACTGACCAAGTAATTACTTGGCCAATTACACTCAATTACACTCAAATTCAATTCCTATGTGGCTTTCCAAACAGGCTCTAAATGAACTACACCAAAAGGGGGGACAGAACCTCCCGGATTATATGTACCAGGATCAACTAGTATCATCCCGGAGATGATCATTTTATCCGGCTAAGTCAAATAAGCAAGTTTCCAAGTATTTGGGATTCACCATTTGTTTTCCCGTAAAATGGTACAGTTAAATTTGTACTTGTTTTATAGACAAGCGAATATATTTGATCTCAAAATAACAAATAAATTAAATAAAAATGCAAGACTTAGCGTTGAAATCGAAATAAGACAGTAGATAGCTTGGTTCCAGGAGCAGAGCTTCCGAAGAAAATAATAATAATATCAATAAACAAGAAGTAAAGTGTTATTGAGCTTAGAATAATGTGTAGCATAAGTTTGTCAGAAAATCTGTGTCCCCTACAATGGCTGTTGAAGTCACTATTTATAGTTGCACCTAGAGAATAAGGTCCTAGGATCAAGCCCCTCTTAAATGACAATTATATGGACCATTAAAGAATGTGTAACAGCAGCCTATGAATGCCATAACTTCATATAATGGATTGTGTATTTAATATTACAGAATATTCTTCATTGAATGTTATCGGGTGACAAGCATTCGTTTGTTTTCATTTGCAACATTCCTTTCGGGGGTTCTCCAGTGCCAACAAAGCTGCTGCACACGGTCTTGGTTTCCACCTGTCTCACTTTTCGTCTATCTCTGGTTCCACGTATCGCTCTATTAGACGAATATTTAATATAAACCGATTTTACGCTATACAGATTGTCCCCCTGCTTTCCGGTGGCACATTCTTGCGTCATCGGGAAGTTGGTGAAGATACCTTTCTTGGCGGAAAATTCTCTGATCTTCTCTGAAAAGTTTCTGATTGCTTGATTAGACACACATCTCTCCACATTTAATGCCCCGAACATGCATCACTTTGCGATTCAACAATACTTTCTCCGGTTCTCGAAGTAATCATGAACACGATTTTAGACTTCTATTCCTTTAATTATACGCCTCATCCTCCTTCTTTTACACTTCATAGTTTTTCAAAACTCTCTCATCTTCTTTGCATCCAAGTTTTACTAGCTTTCACTCCTGTTTAACCTTCTTCTTTAAAGAACTCCTACTTTCATTTGCTAACCATGGTATCCTCCACCAAGAACTCCAACTCTTTAAAAAATAAATAAATTACCAATGATGTTGATCCTCCTACAGTAAGCACCATTATCCTCAGAAGGCTCAATACAACTAAGGATTTTGAGAAGAAGTTTCCTTCTGCTAACTTCCGCACATGGGCTATTAGTGTGTACCCTTCTTCCATCCGTCCTTCTAGCATTTTTGCTATGAAGAAGACTATGGTTATTATGATTTGAACACCATCGCTCTCGATCTGGTGGAGCGAGTAACTTTCCCCAAGAAGGGTTTTATATGCGTTTACATTTATCCCTTCACTTTGGGCCTATTCTCATTGAGCGTGGGACTTGACTCCTTAATATTGGAGTTTTGCTTCTACTATCAAGTCTGCTTGGCACATGTGAGCCCTTCCGTGTGGCGGACGGTAGCTTGTCTTTGGAGGCTATACCAGGAGACGGTGGAAGATCTCTCCCTTGCTCGAATGATGAACCTTTACTCCCCCAAGATTTTTCGTGCATGTTATATCCTTTATTCGCCATTTCCACTATTACATGCTTAATTGGAAGTTGTCGTTACATTTCATATTCTTTACTTGCCGTGTTTGTTTTTATATGCTTATTTGGAGTTGTTACCACTTTAACGTTTACATGAATTCTCTTATTGTTGAAATACCATTTCATGGAGATACTTTCATTAATGAGTTTATCCTTAAATAATTGATTGGAGTTGAAGTTATTAAGACGCATTAACCTATTTTAGTTGACGTTGTGTTTAAAAGAGGTGTTGTTCATTGATGAGTTACTTGTCTATTCATGTTGTTGTTATTGAGATTCTACACACGTTGTGTTGAGTTGTGGGCTATTTGTTGTAAAATTATTTATATCGTTGAACCTTTGGAAAGGTTGTGGCCTACGGGCACTTGTGATACGAGTTGATTATGTTATGTTGTTGTGATGATAGTACATGTGAATTGTCGTTATTTTACTATGGCATTTTGTCACACCTCCTTTTTCATCCATCACCCCGGAAGAGGGTATAATAAAGGGAGTTTTTCCAATTAAAGGACAATCGAAATGAGATTTATTTATTAAGATGATCAGAGTCGCCACTTAGGAGATTTATGGTGTCCCAAATCACGGGTTTAAAATCCCGAATCGAGGAAAAGAATGACTCTGTTTAATAGTCCGCGAACCAAAAATCCGAGTAAGAAATTCTGTTAATCCGGGAGAAGGTGTTAGGCATTCCCGAGTTCCGTGGTTCTAGCACGGTCGCTCAACTGTTATATTTGGCTTAATTATCTGATTTTTAAATAATTATGAACCTATGTGCAAATTTTAACTTTTTAACCACTTTTATTATTATTTGTAAAGAGTATTGCAACGTCGTTAAAACACATCTCGAACCACGTCACATAAATGCGCCCGTGGTTTTTGACATATTTTAACATTGTTGAGATTTGGATTTGGATCACATAAATGTGCATCTGAATTTAAGAAGATAAAATTATTACATAACGCGTCGTTAACTTGGTGAGAGGCCATGAAAATTCGCTAAATGGCACGCTCCAATTCCTAAAGATGAACGAGATTAATTAAACAAGAGTCGAACTTGTGGTTTTTCTTCGGCGCGGAATACCTCGATTTATTATAACTAAAAGTTAATGAATTAACCTGCGAAGGCCACAAATTATGACTCGTCTAATATGGCTTGCCTCAACTTTATTTTTATTTTTTAGAAAATTTAATTAAATAAGGAAAAGAAGAAACCTCAAAAATTCAGAATATCTCCTAGGCCAATAGCCTAAAATAAATTTGACAGCAAACGAGCAAACGGGGAATTGGGCCAACGAAAACAGGCCCAGGCGACACCAGGTGCCCAATTACGATCTTTGGGCGAATCTTTTCAGATTCAGGCCCAATACGAGTCCAAAACTTCCGGGGCCTGAGATTAACGAGCAGGGGCTCGACTTCGAATCCCTGAATCGCCCAAGTTGCGTCCGAAAAGCCATGAAGGAACCAAATTTAAACGATAACGATTTGTTGATTCATAAAATTTTTTAAACACAAAATTTAAGAGCAATTTTGACCACTCAACAATATAAAACTACACCCCTCAAAACCCCAAGTTAACTTTAAGTACTGACATGAGAATAAACCTTCAAAAGAAACAATCAGGGAAATTACTACTAATACAACCACAAAATTAAACCCAGAATTATTAAGCTATTGCAACATTGATTAGAATGAAATTTACACCTATTTCAAACCATTTTTAAGATTAAACATAATTCCATGTTGATCATTGAGCCATTATTAATTAACAACTACTAAGTGCTGAATAACCAATCATGAAGCATTTCCAGGATTTACACTTAAGTTGACTACTGTGCATCCCTAATTTCTACTTTATTTATAAATTCCACCACATGCACAGGTCTTTCAATAATAACTCAATATATAGTTTGCCTTCTGAATTAGGCCAGGCCATTTTTTCTTTCTCAACAGGGTATCATATTAGTTATTGTCTATGAAAATAAAACTATCTTTTGCATAAATACAACATTCTATGATAGTATTCAAATGAATTGTAGCAGTAAAGAATCCCAATATCACATATACCACTTGACACAATTGAATACAAAATAAATTCAAAGATTCAGTTCACTGATTTCTATCAAGTTCTTGTGACAGTCCAAGATCAAATGCTATAATGAGAATCTAATTATTACACACCAATTATCTTGCTACAAAATATGGGAAATAAAACTGAATTCCTATTAAATATAGATCAAATACATCCCTTTAGAGGGACATGACTAGCAAATAACAAGATGTGATGCGTTGGATGAACTCAGAGCTATATAACTTAACAAGATTGCAACTAACTACAAACCAGAACAGGATAAGAAGAAGAGAAAATGAGACTTAAAACAAACAACAGCAACTATTGTCATATTTAGATCCAAGCCTCAAATTTGCACTTAAGTGATGTCCATAAGGCTGTAAAATACCTAGAAAATGAATGAAAAACCAGAGCAGAAATTGAGAATGAGTAGGTTTAGCAACAGCAGTAGCAGTAATTAGCCTCAGACTCAAACAACTAAGGAGCAAAATTAACCCAGGTACCAGTAGGACAGTAACTTGATCAACAAACTTCAGACCCAACTTAAAACCAAATTCAAACCATCTCAAACACCCAGTGAATCAATGATTGCTTCAGTAAATTGGAAATTTGAAAAATCAGAGAAATGAAATCAATGAAACAACAAACCTACAGCCATTTCTATATTTTTCTAAAAAAAATATTTTCTTTGAAATCTCTTAACTCTGTGTGTTTTTCTTGATTCTCTCCTTTTCTATTATCTCTCTGTTTTATATCAGTATTTTCTCAATGTTTCTCAGCTTAAGATTTTCCAAACTCTTTTTTTTTTTCAGAATGTTTATCAATGTATATCTGTCTTTCTCTCACTTGTATTCTACCTCCTAGCTCTCAATTCTCTTGTTTTTCTATATCTTTATCTCTGCAACTTTTTTTTTTATCTTCGAAAACTATCCTTTCCGGTCTGATTTCCAGCCTCTAAATAGGCATTCATCCAGTGCATTCACCACTATCAACTTAGCTTTTCAATTTTTAATTACCCACTTAATTAGTGCACTACCCATTATAATTCAACTTTTCATTTTTAATCCTCCACTTAGCTTAATGCTATTATCCAAATCCAGTAGTGTTCTATTTAATATTGTTGGCATCCCTTATTTCAATTATTAAGGTTCCAACTTCCTAAACTACCCTCTAAAGCCCTGTTAACTACCTAAGGTTCTGAAATCGAATGGGTCAAACTGACCTAAGATTCAACCTATAACATGTCTTAGAAATAAACCAAATCTTGATTAACAGCTAATTAACAAAAGTCTGTAATCAATATGGTAGGCAGAAAAAAGAAAAATCAATCATTTAAGTGATTTCGGAGTTAAACAATTATTATGCAACTAATTAATAATTAACAAACAGACATGGATTTAAAAACAGGCGACATAGTTATACAGACTAAGGCAATGAAACAACAAAAATCAAAGAACAAAAAATGTAAGAAAAATGAAACAGAAAGGAGTATGAGATGAACACTGCAATTTAAACGAAACAAAAGAAGCAGAAAAATGAAAGAAAGGAAAAGGAATTGAAAAATACCTAAACAACTGGTCCAGTCTTGGAGTTCTTTTTCAACCTCTCGATTTTGATTGAAAAGGGTCGTAATCATGTGTTCTCAGAGGAGAACACATGACCAAGATCCATTTCAGTCTTAATCATTACCCAATCCGTCGTTTTTTTTTTCTTTAGAGTTTTGACCTTTCAGGTCTCATCTTTGATTCAATATTCGACGGGTTTCAGAGGGATTCGAGGGTAACTAATGGTGGATTAGGGAAGAGAGGGCCTTGGTGGTCCTGGGGTGTTGTTTTGGTACCGGTCTGAGGCGGCGACGCCACCGGAGAATATGAGGTCGGCGCTAGGGTTCGTTCCTTCGAATCAAGATTCGAAGGGTTCTGATGATATTCGAGGGAAGGGGTTTGAGGGGTCGGGATGAGGAGAGGGAGGGGAATCAATGGTGTTAATTTAGTGGCGATTGGAGGTTGTTCGCCGCCGTGGGCGATTTCCGGCGGGCAGAGGGCGGCGACGGAGGGTTTGGTCTCTAAAGGTTTAGAGACGAAGAGGTAGGGGTATTCTGAGGAGGTGTGGTTGGTTTTGAAACTTATATACGGGGTGGGGGTGGAATGAATCCAATCCATTAGATCAACTGAGATCAGCGGCTCGGATCAATTCACTCATGTGAAACGGTGTCGTTTGATCTTAGTGGGGGACTGGGTCGGTCCGGAAAAATGGGTCGGGGCCGGATGCGGGTTACGGGTGAGGATGTGGACCGTTGGATGGGGAAGGTGGAGGGCTAAGATTGGTTGACATTGAAACAATGTAGTATTGGTATTATACTACATCGTTTGGATGGTCTGAAAGGCCTGCTGATTTGGACCGGGTGAGGCGTGATTTTTTGGGCTGGTTTGGGTGAATGTGTATTGGGATTGGCCCAAACTATTTTCCTCTTCTATTTTCTTTTGTTTTTCTTCTTAATTTATTTTTCCAAAATTAAAAACCAAAGTCTTAAATTAAATTATAAACCCCAATCAACTTAAAAAATACTAATTAATTCTTAAAAATAATTATCACACATGATAAAATAACAAATTAAAAGAAAACATAAAAATTTGACATTAATTACTAAAAATGCAAAAATACATTATTTTTTCTTGATTTTTCCATTTTTCTAAAACACTTAGTTCACCAATTAATTTCGAACTGTCTAATTAAATTGTAAATATAATTGCAACATGTTTTTGTATTTTTAATTAATTTAACAAATAAACATGCAAGGACAAAATGCAAATAATGACAGAAAATTCCACAAAAATTCACAAAATTGCACACAATAAAACAAATAATTTTTATTTTAATTTTGTGGGAGTAATTCATGTGAGGCAAAAATCACGTCACACATTTCACTGTTGATATTTTACGAGACATAAGGGTGAACTATTTTTGAATGTACGTAGTGATACGGGTGGCTATTGTGTTATTATTCAGGTAGAGTGATACGGGTGGCTATTACACGGAGTGATACGGGTGGCTATTACACGGAGTGATACGGGTGGCTATTATACAGAGTGATACATGTGGCTATAGGAGAGATAAGGGTGGCTAATGATATTGTCAGGGTGGAGTGATATGGGTGGCTATTATATGAAGTGATACGGGTGGCTATCGGAGAGATAAGGGCGGCAAATTTCAGGGATGATGTGTGATGGTTTGGAGACATTATGTTGGTGAATTTCGTGTGATGATATGATGTTCATTCTGTTTGTTATACACTTTGCGTGACTTGTCTTGTTGTTTCGATGAGCTATTTGATGTCCTTGATATTATGTTGATTTAGGCTGTTGTAGTACACTTGCACAAATATACATTGTAGTATGCTACTTATACTAGCTCATGGGTATGAAACTTGACATTTATTAATCATGCCCATGTATTATTGTATTATCCGTTTTCACGTTGTTATTGAGCATGTCATTATGCCGGGCGGATTGTGACTGTTATCATGTGACTATGCCGGGCGGATTGTGATTTTGGCACAAGATTTTTCCGTGCAGTTGTGATTTTGAGATGTGGGCATGAGGTGCCGTGAGTATATGATGGCGGGTTGAGACCCGGGACTTGTGAATATGATATGAGGTATTATGGAGTGATTTTGTTGTGAAAATTGTGTTGGACATCTTGATTAATTGGTTGTCCTTTGTGTTCCTTATTTGGTTTTAATGATGCTCCACGGTATTCTTATTGTTTTACTGCCTATATGCACATGTTGATTTTGTTGCCATTTACTGATTCCTACTTTCCATTATAGGCTTTATACTGCTATATTGCATATGTTATTTTATCTAATGAGTGTCTTGACTGTACCTCATCACTACTCCACTGAGGTTAGTCTTGATACTTACTAAGTACCGACCATGGTGTAATCATACTTCACTTCTACGCATTTTTGTGTAGAGCCAGGTATTGGAGATATCGAACTCGGACAGAGTTAGTTTGTTGATCGCAAGGATTCGAGGTAGAGTTGCTTGGTCATCGCAGTCCCTTAGAGTCCCCTTATATTGTTATGTCAGTTGTCATTTGAACAGTATTGTATTTCAATCCTTGATATCATTCCATGTATTTAGCTAGAGTTCTTGACCCCTGATTACCAGTCTTGGGAGGTTGTTACGATTATTTCTGCGTATGATTATTTTCGTTTGTCTCCGCATTTATATTGAACTCTATTTCAAATTATCATTGTCAAAAAATGGCTTAATTTTTATAATAATCGGCTTACCTAGTCTTAGCGACTAAGTGCCATCATGACGCTTGTGGTGGGATTTTTGGGTCGTGACACTGGGCCTCTTCCGTCTCTGGTTGATGAGCAACCAATATCTAGCACTGCTTTTTCCGCAACTGCTTATCAACTCACTACCAATCAGCTTCATCTCCTTCTTTGCCAACGGCAACTACTACGTCATCCCCATCGACAGCAGACACCCGAGAGGACGATTTCCCTCATCTCCAGTCCCTAGTCCATGGGAATTTGGGGCATAATTATTCTCCCCGGCCCCCCAAATCCCCAGAGGAGGAAGAGCGTCTCCCTCTCGGTCTCTACCGAGTGCCATCTGCTGTCTCGGCCGATGGAACTTGCCAATTACCAGAAGCCTCTGGCTTCAAAGAAAGATAAGAATAAAATACATTCTCTCTCGTTGGAGTGTATGATAAACAATGCCATGCACACCGCAACACCGGTACGATATTTGTTCCCTTTACTGTTTCTTCTAGATTCGCTATGACAGGAATTTTGACTTGAACTTTTGCTTTGCAGGATAACTTCCTTGCTTCTGAGTGGGATCAACTGTTGGCTGAGCGGGAGTAAATTGCTACTCGCCTCCCAGTCATTAGAAGCACAAGTTGCCGAAGCCGTTGAGTTGGAGGCTTGATTGCAATAGAGCGAGCAAGAGGTGGTGACTCTCAGCCAATAGGCTGCCCTTTTAAGGGTATAATATCAAGAAGCCAAAGCAAAGTGGTTCGAGGTCCAAAATGTTGTTCTTTTTGCTATCGAGTGCGAGGCTTCCTCTATAGTCACCCTAAATAATTTTGAGACAATCTTGAACTCCAAAGATGAAGAGGCTGCTACTACTGAGGAGAAGCATGCCCGGATGGAAGAGATATATAAGAAAGTCATGGAGCGCAATAGAGTTTATAACTCCACTATCCGTGACCTTGATGTCAGCCTCAGGTTGCTAGATCCGAGCGGAATAACCTTTCGACCGAGGTTGACCAGCTTAAGGAAGAGCTTCAGCATCGAGCAACTTCCCTCATTGCTAAAAAAATCATATTCTATGTAGAGCATGAGTAGAAAAACCTTGGAAGAGGCCAAAGCGAGCGTCATTGACTTTGATGTCGAGATCGCTAAGGCCCATGGGCTAGATTCAACTTCCCGAAGGGGCCTCCCGATCCAACCTGATGCGACTGACTCTTCTGGTTTCAGTTCCAAGTTCTCAGGAATTGAGGAAGAACTTGAAGGGATGATGATGAAGGTCATGATCTCCAGCCGGCGGCAGATCCACCTACTTCTCCTTGGGGTGCAGACGCTTCTCTTCCCCCGGGTTCTAGCGACGCAGCAATTTAGTTTTTTTCTTTCTTTCCTTTTTGTTTTTCATTTCATACTTTTGTACTTGTGCTTTTTGGCACCTTTGTTATATAAAAGTGCTTTTTCATTTATTTATGTTGTTTCAATTATCATTTCAAAGTATTGTGCAAATTTTTCTTTTTGCGTCGAGTTATACAATTTTCGGGTGCGTTTTTCCTCGATAGTATTTGGATTATGGGTACTCGTTCTTTTGGAACCAACCCTTTGCTGTGAAGGATTTAAAAGAGAGTTCCCTCTTATGCTTATAGTATTCTTAAAGAGGACGTCTCATGTTCATTCCGGCACTAGCATTTGAAGTACTTGATTAACTTTCAAATGATAAAATTAATTCATCGTTCGGACAAGAAACAAGATAAAAATAAAAGGACATACTTTATTCCTTATAGTTTCAGAAGTACATAAGTATTTGTTGTGCTGAAAAGAAATTGCCATTACTTGTGGTTAATTTGTACAACTTGTTTCGATGGGGCTGGTCGCGCAACCCCTAGTCCCAATGATACATCTTTGTTCCTGGATTTCATAGTACTGGTTTATGTGGCAGTCATGTTGTCGTATATCATTCCCTCTAGTGTTCGAATGCGAATTTGAATATTGGAAATCTTGCTACTTTGAAGATCCTACTAGTGAGTGGTTGGATAATCTTTGGTCCGATAGCAAACTTCATTTTCCGTTAGGAACTTTGCTATAGATTCAAAGACTATCTAACCACCCCAATGGCTTGCACTCATGAGTGGTCGGGTAACCTTTGTCCCGATAGCAAGCTTTATTTCTCGGTAGGAACTTTTCTACCAAGTAAAAGATTATCTAATTGTCCAGTAGTAGTTATTGCATGCCTTGTCATTTAAAGGTCTTATTTCTACTGACGGTGCTTTCTTTGTGTATGCTTTCCATTGCTGCCTGATTAAAAACCTTGCCAGAAAAACTCAATTGGGACAAAAACTGGATGAAGAGAAAAAGAATGCAGCACATACTTTCAGTATAGGTGGTGCTCATCAGCAATAATATCTTTTGAGGTGTGCCACATTCCAGTTGCTCGGTAATTTTACTCCGTCTTGATTTTCCAATTCGTATGATCCTTTCCCGGTGACAGTTGAAACATGGTAGGGGCTTTCCCACATTGGGCCTAACTTTCTTGTGTTGAGCTCTCGGGTATTTTGAGTCACTTTTCTTATAACAGAGTCTCCCACTTTGAAATAACAGATATTGGCTCTTCGGTTATAATATCTTTCCATTCTTTATTTTTGGGCCGCCATTCTTATATGCGCCAAGTCCCTACATTCATCGAGCAGCTCTAATATGACGACCAATAATGCTTCATTGTTTGCTTCATCATCCTCCCGGAAGTATCTTATGGTAGGTTCTCCCACTTTGGATCAAGGCTTCTGCTCCGTATATGAGAAAGAAAGATGTCTCTCCCGTGCTTGATTTGGCCGTTGTTCGGCACGCCCATAGCACTCCCGATAACTCTTTAGGCCATTTTTCTTTGGCTGCTTCCAATATCTTTTTGAGATTTTGAATAATCACTTTGTTCATCGATTTTGCTTGGCTATTTGCGCTCGGGTGGTATGGCGATGATGTGATTCTTTTGATTTTCAAGTCTTCAAAGAATTTAGTGACCTTTGCGCCTATAAAGTGTGTCCCATTGTCGCAGATTATCTCTTTTGGTATCTCGAACCTGCAAACTATGTTCTCCTATAGGAAATACTACTTTGCGCTCGCCGATTTTTTGGTAAGGACCTGCTTCAACCCACTTAGAAAAGTAGTCAGTTAAATTCAAAAGAAATCTTACCTTACAGGGAGCCGATGGTAGCGTACTGACTATGTCCATCCCTAATTTCATGAATGGCCAGGGCGATAAAACCGAGTGTAATAGATACGTGGCATTGACACGTATCACATTTCTGAATGCACATCTTAGCGTCTTGTTCCATCCGATGCTAGTAGTAGTATCCTGCCCTAATTAGTTTTAATACAAAGGAGTCCATGTGAGCACGTGATTTTTGCCCTAAACAAATTATTCCAAAAGTTTCAAATTAAGTAATTTTACAATTTTTGGGAATTTTGTAGCATTTTTCGTATTAATTGGTTGCATAATAACTCATGTTAAAAATATAAAAATATGCATTAATTCATTTTAACAATCTAAAGAAAATCACAAAAATAGTTCATTTTAGCATTTTATTGTTTTAATTGGAAATTACTACAAAATAGTTATTAAATAATTTTAGATTTTAATTGTTAGTTTAATCTCTCAATTTTATAAAATCAAGAAAAAAATACAAAAAGATATATAATATATTACAAATTGAAAATAAATACAAAAAAGCAAAAGAAATAAAAGAAGAAAACAAATAACAAATAAAGGAAAGGGTACTCTTAATAGAATACCCGAAATTGGGCCTCTTATTAATGAAATCTACCTGGTCCAAATCAAAGTCACATCCAATTGACAGCCCAACCCACGCCCAAACCCGACCCATTTGATAACCCGACCCATTTCTCTAAAAAATATCGGATCCTTCATGCAATAGAGACACGCAAATTGCGTGATTCTATCTCCATCTTCAACGCACACTCTGCTCTATTTAGAGGGACGAAGAGAATTTGCGTGGGAGGAGGAAAAAATTTTGGAGGATAAAGAGAAATTTCAGATTTGAAATATTAAGGCTCTAGGGTTCTGAAAGTCTTCTGATTTTCCATTTTCCATCATTGTTTGTTCTTCTTCCATTTTTCGTCATGGAGTTCGATTGAGCGAAGTTGATTTTCGAGTTCGTCGTGTTGCTGTTTGGTGTAGATTCCGGTTGATGCTTCATGTTTTCTCTCTAACGATTCTAGCTGAAATTTCTTATTGAAGATTTATTAGATTCGACTTGAATCATTTGCTGTAATTGTCGAGCTTCTATTAATCGAAAGCTTATTTTCAGGTTCGTTTGCTTCTCCTATTCTGTTTTGGTTGTTAGAATTATGAATCAGTGACACTTCTCTCGTTTGCGATGTGAATGAGCAGTTTGTGTCGTCGAGTTTTCCGGCGAATCTTAAGTTTTTGTTTGTGTTGGACGAGTGATTGTACGCACTGATGTAATAGTTGTGGTCGCATAAACTCGTCCCATTTGTTTTCGTTAAATCTGAGCACTGAAACACATTCATGAAGGTTTAAAAGTTGAAGCCTGCTTGTTTGATCCTTTGTTGGTTTGGCTGAAGTTTGAGTGCTAAGTAACTTGTATGCTTAGTTCATTGTTAAATTAGTAAGTTCGAATTTAGTTTCTTATTGATTTGTGACTAGCTGAAGATTTTAAGGTAAAATCTGTTTGAATTGTGTCGGTTTCTCTGATGCATTGTAGCTGAAATCTGAGTTCGAGCATAAACTACTTGTTGATGATATAATTTTACTTTTGATTAAATGTTTTGGGGACTGTTACTTAATGCATTTTAGTCGAATGGTAGCAATTAGTGATTCGAATTCAAGTGGTTGTTATGAAATTTGATGAACTGAGGTAGCTTCGTGAGTTGAATTCTTAACCTCTTAGCTTCTATTAGCCTAGAACTCTTTGCGCACGTTTAAGTTCGCTGTCCAGTTTTAAGAAGAAAGATCTGCGTATTCTGAAGTTCATGGAAATATGCCAATAAACAAATTCTCAAAAGTATTTTGCTACTCTAAGGTCCACTCTAATCTCTTTATTATTTCCTATGCGATGACATTTTAACATGTAGCGTGATATTTCCTTGCCGTTTGATTCTATGTTGTTGTGTAAATGCCATAGCTGAAGTGATATTTCAGCTTTGTTGGAAAGTTAAAACAAGTACTGGTGGTTTGATAGGGAAATTGATAGCTTTGTACTAAGAAATTTAAATCAACAACAAAAAGCCCTAAATCGAAAACAAATGCTCCAAAAATCATAGTACAAGTCCAAAAGAAGAAGGGAAATTGAGAGCTAGGTCCGATTTTTGTTTAGTTGCTGCTCATTTTTGAATTCTCGAGCAGTTTTCTGAGAATAAAATCAAAGTATTCCGGTAAGCGGTTGAAGGCTGATTTTGCCGTGAGCTACTGTCGTTGCTGCTGCTTACTCTTATTGAATCTATTCGGCTGAGCTCCGTCTTTAATCACCTAGCTTCTGTCAGATTTTTTCAAGCTAATTCATGTACAGTCAGGTATCCATCTAAACATGCACTTTGGAATTTGTTCTTATAATGAAATCACATACGCCTTCGCTGGTTTGTTAGTGTTTGATTTATCTGTTTGTTGGTCTTGTAATTACTCTGTTCTGATAATACAATTTAATCATTAGCTAGTTACAGCTTTGCTACTTGTTTTCAGATTTCCATCATCGCACAAAACTGCCTAATAAACCTAAGTAAATTTATTCGGTTGTAGGAACCTGTGACCCAAAGTAACTGTGATTAAATCTCCCCTGAAATCACTTTCGTGCTTATATGATCTACTGATTCCCTTGGTAAACTAAATCTGGAAATATTTGACGCAAAATTCATATGATGTGGTGTAGAGAAACAGTCAGGTTTTGAGGAATAATTGTAAGATTAAAAGAAGGACTAATTATTTGTTGGGCATGTGCTGCCAAGCTTAACGTGGTTAATGATTTTGCTATCCCAAAAGGTTGTTGTTGGATCTTAGCATATAATTCATTTAACTTGATTAAGTGGAAGAACTGAAATTTGAGCCAGTATAATACTTACAATTTGTGAAGTATATTTAGTATTAAGCCATTCTGTTTTAGTCCTTCGTTGGTAGCTTGTAACATATAATAGGCACTGATTGGTTTTAGATAACTGAAGTGTTTGCTTCCAGATAATTCATTATTCATAACCTAAGTGAGGGTGCTTTGTTTTTATTACTTTTATGCCTGAGAACATTGCCTACCTTTTCTCTGCTTTTGCAATTGATCACAGTTGTATTCACATTCAGTTGGTAGAGTACAAGGAAAAGTGTGGCCGATTTGTGCCCATTAATTGCTCATCTATGTGTTGCCGTGTAGTCTTTGCCGCTTGAAATGTTCTGATTTTGTCTCTCTTTTTTAAATTTGGAAAATGAATATTGGAGCACCACTATGTATTATGATTTGCAGGGGATTATTTTCTTTGTTATGGCCCAAAATATACGGACTAAGCCTAAAAAGAAAAATTGTATCACTCGAGTTTCTAAGTTTGAAAATGGAATTGGCTAAACCAACTCTAGTTCATAATAATTGATTACTGAACATGTTCCAAAATCGTTAGTATGCCTTTATGCACATTCTCGTAACAAATATATCGTAATTGTGCACACGTTCGCGCAACTTCGATCATTCTTTTTCTTAATAATAATATGGGGTTTGGGCCTTTCAAGCTAGGTAGCATATTTGAATTAGGAGGTTTTCCTCTTGTTCAAGTGTGGACCTGAGTTTGAAGTTCGAATTCCGCAAAAGGTTCTCTAATAATAGTAATTAATAATGCTAATTAATTAAGGCTCTTTTAGAGACAATAATAAATAGAAAATTTTAGTTTACTTTAGGTTGGCCTTCTAATAATAAAAATGAGACGAGCCTAGCCAAACCAAATACAAATTGCGGGGCCATCGTTAATTACTTACTAAAATACTTAGTATTCGGGATAGGTCGTTTAGCGAATTTTACGGCCTTCCCAAAAGATAACAATACGATAGTCGCTTTAGGCGCGGTTTTTAATGATCTTATTTTCCTAATACGGGCGTGCATTTCAAGCGACCCAAATCTAAATCTGAAAATGTTGAATAAGAATGTGTCGAGGGTCCGGGTGCATTTCATGTGACATGATCCGAAAATATGTTCTTAAACGACGTTCGCTTTCCTTAAATAAAATAATTGACAAAAGCGGTAATTAATTCTAAAATTGCACAAATAGGGTAACATGTATAAAAAATTAAATTTTAGCCAAATATAACAGTTGAGCGACCGTGCTAGAATTACGGAACTCGGGAATGCCTAACACCTTCTCCCGGGTTAACAGAATTCATTACCCGGATTTCTGGTTCGCGGCTGTTAAACAGAGTCAAACCCTTTCTCGATTCGGGATTCAAACTGGTGACTTGCGACACCATAAATTTCCCAAGTGGCGACTCTGATTCTTAAATAAAAACGAATCCCGTTTCGATTGTCCTTTAATTGGAAAAACTCATTTTATTATACCCTTCAGGGGGTGTAGTAGCGAAAAAGGAGGTGTGATAGTCCACACCCGAATGATTTCCACATATTCCTTTGTGAACTTCTCTCATACTGTAATTAGCTTCGGAGGCTCCTAAACATCAAGCCAACGGGACTTGGAAAGATTTTATATACAATTGACCTCCCCTGAAGTAGTAACGGATTGTTTTAGTGTGCAGCACTCGGGATTCCTGTAACACCCCATAATTTCATTCAATAATGCATATTAAGTGAATCAATGTAATCTGGATATCTGAAGGACCTTTACAAAGATAATGATGTGTTAAAACAAGTGTTAAGGAAGTATTGTGAGGGTTGGATGTTAAACAAATTGAAGATGTTATAACCTGTACTTTTGGGGTAAACTAGGTGTGCTTAATATCCTAAGAAGGTCATGTTAAGGTAATTGAATAATATAATATTTTAGTTTTTAAGTCAAACAAGTTGTAAAATAAAACACAGTAAAAGTTGTCGCAAGTTATATTAATAATTTGACATAAATTTGGGTCTAATATTACTGAGCTTTTCTCTAAATATACTTTGAGCTACAGGGAGATACACACATCAAATTTAAAATCTACGAGTCTACCTTCCAACGCATTAAACTGTTCATCAATACAATGTCGTAATAGAGAGATATTCACATTTTTGCAAGACTGCGCAAGCGGCTTCCTTAGGACCTACAAAGTCGGTGGAAGCTTACCTTATTATATAAAGTGATAAATTTCGTGTCTAAATATCATTTTCGACAAAATCATACCTCCAAGTAGTTCTAAACTCTCTCTAAGCATATCCTAAAGATTCATATACAAATCCAATGCCAAACGATGCATATCCTAAAGATTCATATACAAATCCAAGGCCAAACTACCTAAGTTCTTCATCAAAAATGTTGTAGAAGTGGTGGAGATCATTTATATGATGTTGTTGATGTGTTGTGAGTTCTTTTAATTTTAAGAAGAGATGTTATTGGGGTTTTTCTTGCTGTTTAAAGGTAATTTCTTCTTCTCCTACATAAGTTTGATCATATCTAAGCCCTAGCTAAGTTGTTCGAAGCTAGAAGTCATGAGTTGACGATCAAAAGACGTATAGAAGTTGTGATACCAAGTTGGACTGTTTTGAGGTATTTTTATGATGTTGTTGTGGATGGATTTTGGGAGATAATATATTTGTTTGTGTGTGTGTGTGTGTGTTGTTCTTAATATGTAACTTTATGAGAAGAAGAAGTGTAGATTATTGTTTTGTTGCCATTTAAGGACCGAGCTTGTTCGCTCGATGTATCGTAAGCTAGCTATTCTTAAGCTTAGCGTTGGCCCTCTTGTTGTTGTTATATTGTATTTTTGGGCAGTTCTCATATTATTAAGTTGTTGGATATATGGATTAAGGGTGGCTTGTTGTTGTTTTTAATGTTGTGACCTTGAGGGAGTTGAAAGAAATGGGGAAGATGCTGTCCGATTTGCCGTAGAACAAGCTTGACGTGTGACAGCTAGTTGATGTGTTAGTATTGTTGATAATAATATTATTTTTATTGGTGTAGATTATATTGAAGAGGATAATTTCCCACCATCTTCGTCGAAGGATCAACTTAAAGGTATGTAAGGTTTTTCCTTTTTTCTTCCAACATGATTCCATAATGATATCACCCTTATAAGAGGTTCAAGGGGATGAGTGCTAGCGTATGTTCTATGTTGAAATGGAGTATCAGTCTCCAACTCTCAAGCCATGCTGAATCTAAGACCATAATTGATCCCCTTGGTAAATCTATGAACTCGATCTCTGATTGTAGGAACCAAGGTAAGTGCATGTCAGGACACCTCGTTGAACCTTATGGCATACTATGACACTATCATAGTGTCCTAGTGCAGATGCTTGAACTCTACGTGCCACGCATCCCTGAGGGTCTGGGGAACAAACTTCCTAAAAAACATCTCTGAAAATTAAGTCCAAGTTAGTAGTGCTACATCAGCTGACCTACCCTCCTCATAAGCCTTCCACCACTGATAAGCTATGCCTGACAACTAAAATGTAGTAAAAGCAACTCTGCTCACCTCCACAATACCCATGGTGTGGAGAATACTGTGACACTTCTAAAAAAACTACACATCCTCGATAGTTGTGCCACTGTAAGTAGGTGGATCATACTTCTTGAATCTCTCAATTCTCTTTTTCTCCTCCTCTAATGCCCCTGACATGCCCTCAGTCTAAACTAGAATAATAGGCTGAACTAGCATAACACTCGGAACCTGACCAATATGAGCCCACTGCTCTGGAATACGGGCGGCAGGAGTCTGAGCTCCTTCCCAGTCTGTGAAGTGGCTGGTGCAACCGAAATCAATCCCGCCTGAGCCAATGTAGCAAACATGCTCAAGAACCGCGCTAAATTCTCCTGAAGTCCGGAGGTAGAAACAGGCACCTCCGGTGCTTGTCCCCCACCTGGAGCTACTGGTGGCTCCTCCTCTGCTGCTCTGGTAGGTGCTCTAGCTGCGCCACGTGCCCCTCCTCTGCCTCTACCTTGACCCCAACCTCTCGTGGCTCTAGCCGGGGTGTGGGTGTCTGCTCAGCTGATTCAGTAGTGTGCTTCCTCACCATCTCTGAGAGAATAGAAATACAAAGGCTCAAACTCCGAAATTAATAAATTTGCACGATATGAATGAAAGAAGTGGAATTTTTCTAATATTTCTATAGCCTCTCGAAGATAAGTACAAACATCTCCATAGTGATCTATAAGATTCTACTAAACTTGCTCTTAACTCACAAAACCTATGAACCTAGAGCTCTGATACCAACTTGTCACGACCCAAAATCTCGCCGTTGGCATCGTGATGACACCTAGTCTCTAAGACTAGGTAAGCTGATTATGTACAACAGTTAAATTAGTTAAGCATAAGATTTTAAAACAGAGTAATATAAATACCAAAATAAATGTGACACAAGCTTACGTGGCAATAATCACAACAATCCTCTCAAGACTAAGAAATACAGAGTCACGAATTCTAGATGAATATATAGAAATATCTCAAAAACAAAATACAATACTGTTCGTATAACGAGTTAACAATACAATCAAAAGGAAAAGGACTCTAAGGGACTGCGATGACCAAACAACTCTACCTTGAATCCTTACGATTGAGAAGCTAACTCTGCCTGAGTCCGTTATCTCAAATACCTGGATCTGCACAAAAATGTGCAGAAATATAGTATGAGTATACCATGGTTAGTACTCAATAAGTATCAAGACTAACCTCAGTGGAGTTGTGATGAGGTACAAGTCAAAACACCTACTAATCATAATAACCTGTGTAATATATAATTATAAAACTAATAATGAAAGCAAGAATCAGTAAATGGCAACAAGGAATAAACATGTGATATAAATAGTAAAGTAATTAGAACACCGTTAAAGTACCAGTGAAACCAAATAAGGAAACAAAATGACAACAAAATAATCAAGTCATTGTAACACAAAGTCTCACGACAAAATTACTCTGCGATACCTCATCTCATAATCATAAGTCAAGAGTCCCAAATCACTAATCATACACTCGTGGCACCTCGTGCCCCATTATAAATCACAATCACACGGACGAATCACGTGCAAATACCTCAATATTCCCGGCATGGTCACAGGTTTACTATCACAATACATTCAGCGTGGTCATATGCTCAATATCACAATGAAAGCAGACATCAATAATACAGGTGCAAGATCAACAAATGTCAAATTTCATACTCCTGAACTAGTAGAAGTGGCATGCTATGGTGTATGCATGTGCAAGTTTACTATTACAATCCAAGTCAATAATTAATATCAAAGACATCAAGTAGCTCATTAGAAGCAGCGCAACAAGTCATGTAAGGTATATAACATGCACAAGGAAAATCACACCATCACACGAATATCATCAACATTATTCCTCCAGGCCGGCACATATCAACCCTGATGTAGCCAACCCTTATCTCTTTGTACTGATAATATCATAATATCTACTCATATCGCTCCGCCCAGACAGTTAACACAATAGTTACCCGTATCACTCTATCCAGACATTTACACAATAGACACCAGCGTCATTCCGCCCAGACAATATATTAATTAGCCACATGTATAACCCCACTTAATAAACAATAGTGAGATGCCACCTTATGCTCTATATAACAACAATCAAACCACACAATAAATCTACATGTGCTAACATCACAACAACACGATATATAACCTCGTGCCACAAGTTCCCGTAGACCGCAACCTTTTCACAACAGCAATACCACTATCATCACAACACATAACCCTCGACTCAAACACGATGTGTACAAAATCTCAATAGTAACAAAATGAACGTGAAAAATAACTCAATAATGAACAATATACCATTAAACAAAAATTTCAGCTAAAACGGGTTAATGGCTTTCAATAACTTTAACTTTAATTAATTGCTTAAGAATAAACTCAATAATGAAGGTATTTTCATAAAATGGCAACTTTGAATTCTAGTGTATGACATAAGCTAACAATGAAAAAGAGATGGCATGAACTAGAAACTACATCTAAGTGCATGGGAATAACTTGACAATGAAGGTATATCATGTAATAGCAACTTCATTCAACAAGGAAAGAGGTAACGTGAAAATAATAAGGTAACAATTCAAGTAAAGCATATAAGAGTAAACTTGACAAAAATAAAGATAAAACATGTGCTAACAACTTCAGATAAAATAAGTAAGAATAAACTTGACTGTGGAACATAGAACATGAAATGACAAATTCAATTAAAAACATATAAGAAGGCTAAGAGTCTAATCTAGTCAATTTCACATATAATGTCGTGTACACACTTATCATCGCATGTACACGTCTTCTACATAATCCAATTAGTGAAATTAAACCAAATCCTGCGGGGTAGTTTCTTTCACACAAAGTTAGGCAAGACACTTGCCTCAAAGAAGCTAAATCAATACCCTATAAAGACTTTCCTGTGTGAAATAACCTCCGGGCGGCTCGAATCTAGTCAAAATAACATAATATCATAAATAAAAGCTATAAAAAATAATTTCGGATAATAAAGAATCTATCTTTAATGAAAACAAAAACATCAACCCAAAATTCAACCCCGGGCCCGCATCTCAAAATTCGACAAAACTCACAAAATCCAAACACCCATTCCAATGAATCCAACAATACCAAAATTATCCAATTTCGACATCAAATCGGCCTTCAAATCATAATTTTTGTGTTTTAGAAAGTTTTTACAAAAATTCTCAATTTTTCCAATTCAAACCACTAATTTAATGATAAAAACAAAGATGGATTCACGAAATATAACCAAATACGGGTTAAGAATACCCACCCTAATCCAAAACAAAAAAATTCCCTCCAAAATTGCCCAAAATCGAGCTCTCTAACTCAAAAAGTGATAAAATAACAAAAGCCCCCGAAATAGAATACTTATAATTCTGTCCAGGTATTGTACATCGCGATCGCGAAACTTCAATCGCGATCGTGAAGAAAAAAAACCTTTACCCCACAAAAGCACTACACGAACGCGATACCAGGGGCACGAACGTGATATAACTAAACCCCCATCTTACACGATCGTGTATAGAATAATGTGAACATGAAGAACAAGGAACTTGGACTTCCCAACATGGCCTCTCACTACGCGATCATGGAAACCCATCATGAACGCGCTAAGTCAATAGTCCATAGGTCCGCGATTGCGAACCTTTCACTAAGAATGCGAAGAAGGAATAGCATCCAGTCACCAAACACCCTACACGATCGTGACTTACTCTTTGTGATCGCGAAGAAGAACATCAGACACCACCTATCAGCAAATCTAAAACAAAGAGAAATGGCCGGTAGCCCGTCCGAAATACACCCGAGGCCCCTAGGATCCCATCCAAGATACCAACAAGTTCCATAACATAACGCGGACCTTCTCGAGATCTCAAATCACGTCGAACAATATCAAAACTGTGAATCACACCTCAATTCAAGCCTAATGAACTTTCAAATTTTACAACTTGTGCCGAATTATACCAAATCAACTCGGAATGACCTCAAATTTTGCATGCAAGTACCAAATTACCCAACGAAGCTATACCAACTCCCAAAATCACAATCCCAACCTGATAACATCAAAGTCAATTCTCGGTCAAACTTCTCAACCTTCTAAACCTTCAACTTTTCAACTTTCACTAAAAAATATCAAATCAACCTACAGACCTCCATCCAAATCCAGATATACACCTAAGTCCAATGTCACTATACAAAGCTATTAGAATTATCAAAATACCATTTCAGAGTCGTCTACATAAAATTCAAACTCCGATCAACTCTTACCACCTAAGCTTCTAAAATAAGAATCATTCTTCCAAATTAATTCTGAATCGCCCAAAAATAAATACCGGCCATACATGCAAGTCATAATACATAATATGAAGCCGCTAAAGACCTCGAACCATTGAATGGATAGTAAATCTCAAAATGACCGGTAGAGTCGTTATATACACGTTGTTGTTGAGCCGTAGGCTATGTATTGTTATGGCATTGTTGCTTGGGCAATGTTGTGGCATATGGGCATGCGGTGTGTGATTGATTGTTGTGATTAAGATGCACATGTGCTGTCATAAGGGTAGTGTGTATATTGATGTGCATGCGGCGAGATAAGGGGGGATTTATGCGTGTGGCGCAAGTAAGGGCAAATACTTCATTTTGATGCATGTGCAACATGATAAGGGGCTAAAGTGCGTGAAATAATTTCAGGAAAAATATTTTAAAATGTGAAGCTCACATGGTGTCATAAGGGTAATTTGTCATTTTTTATTATGACGTGTGGTACCTTAAGGTGATTCATGTTGTTACTCTTATGTTGGAACGGTTTGATTATTTGAACATATTTTTGGTTAACTGATTTCACTTTTTGTTTTCCTTGTTTTGGTTAAATTTTCATGTTATCACATGCTTGCTTTTTTTTTTTTTCATTTATTGATTATTTTTTCCATTGTTAATTCTATATTGATATTTCTGCACAGGTTACATGTCTAGTGAAAGTCTTGACTTGAACCTCGTCACTACTCTATTGAGGTTAGTCTTGATACTTACTGATATCATTTGGGGTATACTTATACTGTACTTCTGCACATTTTCGTGTAGATCTAGGTACGAATCATGCCGGACGATAGAGAGTTGAGCTAAAGTTGCGAAGACTTCAAGGTATACCTGCTATTTCGCTCTCAGGCGTCGGAGTCACCCTGTATTGTTGTTTCTTATTACTATTATTTGTATTCCAAAACAATGATGTAACTGAGATTTCTAGTGTACTCTCAGTAGAGCTTATGACTCCATACTACCAGTTTTGGTTGTTGATCAGTTTTTGCCAATGTTATATTTTATCAATTTCTATTTAATGATTTAATTTGTTTAAACTCTGTTAATCTCATCATGCATTAGGCTTATCTAGTCTTAGAGACTAGGTGCCATCACGATCCTCAAAGAGGGATTTTTGGATCGTGACACTGCTCCACTTTTAGAACCCATATTCATTCACGAGGCAGTCAGCTATTTTCCTGTTTTATCACACACTTGCTGAAAATGGTCAAAGAATTCATTTGTATTGTATGAATGTGTAGCAAAAAAAGAAATGCTTAATAAAATTTCCACAATGAAATTTCTTGTGCATATTTTAAGCAATGTGAAGCGTGCAAAAATCATGATGAGCGACAGTAAAAGATTTTTTAAAGCCATTGCCAATAGAACAGATGCGATCAGAAATAATTCACACTTCGTCACTGCATGTCATTAATAATATGCCGCAACTGTTCATAAAAGCAGGTCCAAGAATTATCGCACTCCTTATTGACTACAGAAAATGCAATTAGAAAAATGTGATTATCTGTATCTTGTGCTACTGCAGAAAACAAGCAACTTCTATACCTACCACTTATAAATGTCTCATCAAGAGCAATAACCTTTCTCATCAGGGGCGGATTTATATATAAAATTATGTGATACGTGAACCCATGATCTCTTCACAAATTTAGATATTTTATGTACATATTTTATAAAATTAATAGAATATTATTTATTGGCACCACGCTTCAAGAAGGTTGAATGCTGCACTTGGTTAAAGGCTGAGTTATTTACCAAGAGGAATAGGGATTCCCATTTAAAGTATTTTTTCCTACTTAGTAGTGCACCCATATACTAAAAATTCTAGATCTTCTTGCGGTTCTCATATGCGCTAATCCCTTAATGAAGGCTCAAATAGATAAGCAAAAATATCTAAAATGTAATTTATCATCAACCTATAAATAAATAATACTTCCTTCATTATACGTCGGAATAATATGGTGATATGCTTCCAAAAATGCATACCCCTCCTCCTAAGCACATCTGATCATTGTCTTAACTATTTTTCTACCTTCCAGCTCCTTTAATAAGTAAGATTTTGGTGAAAATCTACATCCTCTAATAAGTAAGATTTTGGTGAAAATCTACAAAAATAGCATCCTTTTGTTCTGACAGGGATGAGCCTTTGCCGTTAATATACCGTTCCAGGTAATATGCACCCAAAGCCTTCAATGATGCGTTATGATGGCGACTTGATATGTATTGTACCGCTCATGTGTAATCGCCATGGTTCTTGGTAAAAAAAAAAAGACAAAATACAAAAACAGCCTCTTTAAATTATCCCCAACGATCAGACGACCACTTTAATTGAGCTCATTTTCAATTAGACACTTTAAGTGACTATTAAGCGTGTCTTATAAACACCTCGTGCTGACATGGCAATTCAATTATGTCTCAATTAAAATTGAGCGCGTGAGGACTTCTATTACAATATTTTTTTTAATTTTCAGTTTAAATTATTTTTAAGTGGGGCCCACACCACATTTATTTTTTCTTCTAAATTATTTTCTCCACTTTAAGCTTGAGTTTTGTTAAGTCTTTGTTTTTTCTCCTTCTTGTTCTTCTTCTGTCTTATCTTTTCCATCCTTTCCTTGGTTTTTACGTCCATGTCTTTTTTTTTTTTTTAATCTTTTATCTTCCTTCTCCTCTTTATCTTCTTTTCCATCTTCATCTGAATGCTTATCATCATGCTGCCCGTTTGTTAAAGATCCAATTTGTATTGAAATTGGAGAATATTTTGCTTAATTGGTGTAGAAATCCATATGAGACGGGTTCAGCAATTTTCACTGCCACCACTCGTTGTCGCTGCTGCCGTCGCCGTCGTCTCAACAAATTCTACCGCTATCACCTGCAAGTGATTCACACCCTAATTTACCATTATCGTTTAAGAATTATTTATCAAGATCTTGAATCTGATTCATCTTTTCTTCAAAAAATTTGGACAAAATTTCCCTTATAATAACCACTCTATTAAAAATTAGAGTTGGAGAAAAATACATGTAATATTTATGGGAGAAGCCTGCTGAAAATTTCTAGGCTTTATGTTAAAGATAAAGAAAAGGTCTTGTTGGGTACATGTAGAAGAAAAATATTGAGAGAAGAAATGGAGAAAAATCGTAAATTAAAATGGGGGTGGGGAAGAGGATGAGTTGTTCTTTTCCATGGAAGACAATGAAGTTTTTGTACAAAAAGGAAAGGGAAATTAATTTTTAGTTTTTTCCTGGTTTTTTAATTATATGTGATGATTTTATAGTTTAAAATTACATGTGTCATTATTTGATTGGCTCATTTGACATGTCAACAACAAGTAGATCACACGCGAGGTGGGCTGACTAGGTCGGTATTTACATGATACACTTAATAATCACTTAAAGTGTCTAACTGAAAATGAGCTCAGTTAAGGTGGTCGTCTGATTGTTGGGGTCAACTTAAAGGGTTGTTTATGTATTTTATCAGAACTCTCATACTTCAAAGCGCATAACTTCCACGGGCATCTCACATATCGGCATGCCACCAAAGTTATTTACTAATACTCTTCTTCACACGAAACGTAAAATGAATATTCACATAAACAATTTCCAATTGTTTCACTAGATCAAATTTGTTGTCGAAGTATTTTACAAGGAAAAGATATGTACCATCAGGGTGGCTGTATTGTGTAGCCAAAGAGTCCACCAAACCTTCATCTCCAACTACCTGACTGAAAATATCGGGGAGCTCTTCTGCTCCATATGCATTTTTCGGATCATTCGAGTTTATTTCATTGTCACCAAAATCATTCAACCTATGACTGAATCTACTAAAGCCATCTTTCACCATCATTCCTCTGCTACTTCTAAAATTGGTGGTTGTATTGGTGGTGGTGGTGGTGCAGCTGCGACATTTGAACCTTGATGAGACGTTACAACTGGAACTTCAGCCACTGCTTCAAACTCATTTTCAACCACAAATATCTTCAAACAAGGCCTCATACCATCACGTGTAACATCAAGGAGGTATGATTGCAAATCATTATCATTCTTAATAAAGGAAGGAGAAATATTGTCCCTCTTCGGTGAAGAGCTAAGTATATATATAATATTTAGGTGCCTCGGCGAACATGTTAGTTTTCCACTTTTAATGACGATATCAACAAAATCGTCAAATGTACAATTGCTAGCTATACAAATATGTACTGCAACCTTTATATAGGAATTCCAATTCTAACTATTTGGCCCCTCAACCCATTCGCTAGAATAAAAATCGCATACTAATATATAGTCTCCCATCTGTATATTGTAAACTAGTAGTGTATTTTTACAGTAGTCTATTGAAAACTAGTGGTCGAGTACTATGCATAAAAAATCTACAAAAATCCAAATTAACAATGACGAAGAAGATGAGATGCAAAACACTTACCAGATGAAGGATTATATAATATACCACGTAAAATGAATTATCAATCAAATGTACTGGTAATTTTATCTCCAAATTGATATATCTAAAAATTTGTGCTTTCTCTCCCTAATCAATAAATCAAAAGAATGAGGCTTTGAGAAGAATTGAGAAGAAAGGAGACAACCTTTGTGTGAGGAATGGAGAAACATAAGCTCTAATGGAGGATTCAGCCGTGGGAAATGGGGGTTAGGAAGCTGCTAAAACGGTGGGAATCGATTTGGGGGGATGAAGGGTTGGGTTTTTTCTTTTTTAGATTTGAAAAATTATATTTATATAGGTTGGAGAAAAAATGTAATAATTGAAACATAAGGATAAAATCTGAAATTTCCTTCTTGACTTTATAATTAACCCAACTTTTATTTAAGCACTAATTAAGAAAGAAGGTCATTTCTACAATAATTTAACTTGAAGATCAATTTGCAATATAAGTTTAAAAGAAAGGTCATGTGGCCAAGAGTCCCTAGTTAGTTGCAAAATAAGTTCTATTTTTCTTTTTTTAATCTTTTGGGTAAATTAACCAATTATTTTGGTCTCCTTTTGACAACTTTTGGACAGAAAGAAAACTATATATTTCGTTCACTCCTTTCATCTTTTTAAAATTGAAACCAGTAGCATGAAGTTAAATTCATCATTTCCCTCTCATTTCTTTGATCAAAAGTATAATGTAAAAGTGAATTGCATTTCGAATTGGTTTTGGTTTGTTTATCCTTTTTTCCCTTTGATGGGCTTTTCTTAAAAACAGATTCGAAAATTTTAAATAAAATTCTCATCTGATTGTGATTGTCACGTTGGGCACATTTAATTTCAACATATATCACGTGGGCATTCACCGAACCAACTTCTGTCAACACACCAACACAATAAAGATGAACAATGTTTGGCTCAAAAGTTAAGAATATACGTTATAAGCTAGAAAATAATTAAAAATATAAAAGGGGTAATTCGTAATCAAATATAATAGACCCAGAGATGTAAGAATGATGTTATTGTTGTAGATCTGATATTATAAGATGATATTATGAACTCAAGAGAAGATGTTCGTTAGAGATAGAGATAGAGAGAGAGTAGGAGAAAATGAGAGAGTTGTATTATTCAAGAATAACACTGATGCCTTATTACAATGGGAAGATCCTCTTTATATAGGGAACGGTCTTCCTTAGAATAATAATTATAAAAATACAAAAAGTGGTGGACGTCCTCCTAGCGAGGACGCCGAGTTTTGACTGACGTCGTCTTCATCCTTACGTCCGAGCCGAACCTTTCGGCGTAGAGGCGTATACTTACTGGGCGCACTCTTCGACATAGAGACTGTTGGGGTTAAAGTGGTGGTGTGAATGGGAAATGAGGGAAGAATGTGAAAAGGCAACTT
Source organism: Nicotiana glauca (assembly GCA_026770625.1). Classification (NCBI taxonomy): domain Eukaryota; kingdom Viridiplantae; phylum Streptophyta; class Magnoliopsida; order Solanales; family Solanaceae; genus Nicotiana; species Nicotiana glauca. Next base: position 18,637 of record MU757561.1, on the reverse strand, counting down.
TAGCTTTTGCACTTTGTCCCTCATTGGTTAAAGACAAGCATTTTGTTGGGTTTAAATATAGAAGCACTTTCTTAAGCTCTTAAAAAGAGATAAGAGGAAGGGGTCTCGCGCCGTCGTCGTTGTCGCTCGCTCGGCTTCGTCTTCGTCTTCGGCTTCGGCTTCGGCTTCGGTCAATTGATATGATAATTTTTTGGACCAATAAAATAAAATTAATTAATTAAATATTAATGTGACCGTTATTAATTAATTATTTCGTCTTTAATTTTTTGAATCTTCCCGCGTTAATTAAACAGCCATTTGTCTTTCACGAATAGCCACCTGCAAATATGAAAAGCCACTTTCGCACCCTTTCAATCCAAATTCGTTGGCTATAAATATCTGGCCTTTCCTTCAGAATTTTTTCACTCCGA
>MU757560.1:102279-126772 GCA_026770625.1 Nicotiana glauca | reverse complement strand
TCATATAAATCCATTAATATATGCTCAATTATACTTTACAACCCAATTTATAACAATTCCTAACCCCGAACGAAAAGTTGACAAAAATGCCCTCGGGCCCACGTGCCCGGAATCCGAAATTTCTCGAAGATAAAGTTTACCCGTGACCTTGGAAACTCAAATATATAATTTTCTCTAAATTCCATACCCAAAATCGTGGTCAAATTCAAAGAAATGTAAATTCCTAGGTTTTCCACCAAAACCCCAAATTTCTATAATTTCCTTGCCTAAATCCATGTATAAACCTTGTATTTAACTCAATGATAACATAAATTACTTACCGCATGACAAGTGACGAAAATGGCATCTCCAAGCTGCTCCCCATCGACTCCAATGGAAGAAAAATGGGGTTGAAATAAACTCAACCCCGAACTTAAAACATCTCACTGCCTCAGCTGCTTCCACTTCTACGAAAATAGTTCCGCTTCTGCGACTTTTCGCCGCTTCTGCGGCTTTGGGCAAAAGGAAGCTGACCGCTTCTGCGGTCTGGGGGCTGCTTAAGCGGAACCGCTTCTGCGGTCCCTTGGCCGCTTCTGCGATTTCCTTGGACCTGGCCCCCTTTCGCTTCTGCGAGCATTTGACCGCATCTGCGGTCCAAGAACCGCAGATGCGGTTATGACAGAAGCAGCAAATCTCAAGCCTTCTCAAATTCCACTTTCGATCCGTTAACCACTCGGTATCCACCCGAGGCCCCCGGGACCCCAACCAATCATACCAACCAGTCCCAAAACACATTACGGACTTGCTCGAGGCCTCAAATCATAACAAACAACGCTAAAACCATGAATTACACCCTGATTCAAGCTTTATGAACTTTGAACTTTCCAACTTCTATTTCTGATGTTTAAACCTATCAAATCATGTCCGATTGACCTCAAATTTTGCACACAAGTCATATTTGACATTGTGGACCCACTCCAACTTCCAGAATTAGATTCTGACCCCGATATCAAAAAGTCAACCTCCGATCAAACTTCCCAAAACCTTCAAATTTCTATCTTTAGCCAAATGGCTTCAAAATGACCTACGGACCTCCGAATTCACTTCCGATCGTGATCTCAACTCCAGAATTACCATACGGAGCTATTCCCAGACTCGGAATCCCAAACAGACATTGATAACACTGAAATGCACTTCAATCCAAACTTAAAAAATTCCTTCTAAAATGTTAACTTCCACAATAGGCGCCAAAACGCTCCCAGGTTATCCAAAACCCAATCCGGCAATACGCCCAAGTCCGAAATCATCATACGAACTTGCTGGAACCTTCAGATCCTGATTCCGAGGTTGTTTACTCAAAATTCCAATCCTAGTTCATTCTTTCAACTTTAAGCTTCTCAAATGAAAATTTTTATTTAAATTTAACTCCGATCTTCCTGAATTTATGTTCCGACCATGCGAACAAGTCACAATACCTGAAATGAAGCTTCTCATGGCCTCATACTATTGAACAATACACTAGGGCTCGAAACGACCGATCGGGTCGTTACATTTGTGGATATGAGTTGAACCTTTAGGATATGACTTGAAACATTAGGATATGACTTGAACCTTTAGGATATGAATTGGAATTTTAGTTTATGAATTGAACCTTTAGGATATGAATTGGATTTTTAGTTTAAGAATTGAAATTTTAGGACATCACTTGAACCTTTAGGATATAAATTGAAATTTTAGGATATGACTTGAACTTTTTAGGATATGAGTTGAACCTTTAGGATATGACTTGAACTTTTGTGGATATGAATTGAAGGTTTAGGATATGAATTGAACTTTTAGTTTATGTTTAAAGTCGTAGGATAAGAATTGATGAACTTTTAGTTTTTAGGTTTTGTTCTTGTGAATTGATCTTGTAGGATATGAATTGAACTTTTGTGGATATGAGTTGAACCTTTAGGATATGATTGAAATATTAGGATATGAATTGAACCTTTAGGATATGACTTGAACCATTAGGATATGAGTTGAACCTTTAGGATATGATTTGAAATTTTAGTTTATGACTTGAAACTTTAGGATATGACTTGAACCTTTAGGATATTACTTGAAATTTTAGTTTATGACTTGAAACTTTAGGATATGAATTGGAATTTTAGGATATGACTTGAACCTTTAGGATATGAATTGGAATTTTAGTTTATGAATTGAAATTTTAGGACATCACTTGAACTTTTGTGGATATGAGTTGAATCTTTAGGATATGACTTGAAACATTAGGATATGACTTGAACCTTTAGGATATGAATTGGAATTTTAGTGTATGAATTGAAATTTTAGGATATGAATTGAAATTTTTGGATATGACTTGAACCTTTAGGATATGAATTGGAATTTTTGTTTATGACTTGAAACTTTAGGATATGAATTGGAATTTTAGGATATGACTTAAACCTTTAGGATATGAATTGGAATTTTAGTTTATGAATTGAGCCTTTTGGATATGAATTGGATTTTTAGTTTAAGAATTGAAATTTTAGGACATCACTTGAAATTTTAGGACATCACTTGAACCTTTAGGATATAAATTGAAATTTTAGGATATGACTTGAACTTTTTAGGATATGAGTTGAACCTTTAGGATATGACTTGAACTTTTATGGATATGAATTGAAGGTTTAGGATATGAATTGAACTTTTAGTTTATGTTTAAACTCGTAGGATAAGAATTGATGAACTTTTAGTTTTTAGGTTTTGTTCTTGTGAATTGAACTTGTAGGATATGAATTGAACTTTTAGTTTATGTTTTGGAATTTTAGATTGCCGGAGGATTATTAGAAGAGGTTGATGACGTTATTAGACATACAATGGAACTTCCGCCAAGAATAACTAAGACACAGTACCTGGCAGAGTGTGCCTTTAATTGTTCTTCTCATTAGCGACAATGATGATGAGAAGGCAATGAAATGTGTTTCAAATAGTGATGGTGTAGGTAGGAATTTAGTATTTCCTAAATAGATAAAATAAGAGCTTATAGAGTAATTTTGTACTTCATTTTCCATGAGGAAAAGAAGTTTAATTGAGAGTGACAAGGTTGATGAAGACGAAATGTGTTCCGTTGGTCTTGGCAGTTCCCATAAAATGGGGATCATAAGACTCTATAATGACAGAGATTATAGGAAATTTTGTTCTCAACTTTCTTTCAAGTCTGATCCGTACAAGCGTAATGTGATATTGGTGATATTTCTTCGGATTCAGACAATGATTTGACCGACAAAAGTATGGAAATGCTATTAAAAAGAATTAAAGGTAAAATGTTTTTCAGCATCCTTCTCTACCAAGAAAAACGTTTTACCTTTAATTTTTTTTAAGAGCATTTCCATACTTTTGTCGGTCAAATCATTATCTGAATCCGAAGAAATATCACCAATATCACATTAAGCTTGTACGGATCAGACTTGGAAGAAAGTTTAGAACAAAACTTCCTATAATCTTTGTCATCATAGAGTCTTATGATCTCCGTTTTATGGAAACTGCCACGACCAACGGAAAACATTCAGTCTTCATCAATGTTGTCACTATCAATCAAACTTCTTTTCCTCTTGGAAAGTGAAGTAGAGAATTCTTCTATAACCTCTTTTATCTACTTAGGAAATGTTTAATCCTACCTACACCATCACTATTTTGAAATACATGTCGTTGCCTTCTCATTATCATTGTAGCTAATGAGATCAACAATTGAGCAAAGACACACCCTGTCAGGTACTGTATCCAAGTTCATCCCGAGTAATAGTACCACGAGGATAATCACCAAATCCACCAGACAGTTTTATGATGCCAATGAAGCAAGATGAGATATTCAATGAAACTCATATTGTAAAGAAGAAGAAAGAGACTGATTCAGAAAGGAGGGTCGAGCCTCGACTATATACATGTAAGTTTTTTACTTTTCATTAAGTATTTTGATTTACTTTTATATAAATTTTGAAATACTAATTCAATATAATTTTTCATATAGGTTCGCTTCACAGCTGGCGTGGGGGAATTCATACGCAGTCAACCACCTAATGAATCGGGCGAGACAATTCAACTTTTAGACGAGGATGCTGAAAGAACACTCCTTGAGTACTTTATATACTTTGAACTAGACAAAAAAACTTAGTACTATTGTTTTAGTTCGAATGGGCTTGTAACAAGCGTTAACTTAGTTTTGTTAGCTTAATGTGTTAGTTCTATTGAACTTTATACTTTGTTGCTTTTAATTGTTGTTGTTGTTGTTGTTGTTGGCATAAAATGCCTGTTTAGGATGTTTGGTAAGCTGGCAGGCGGTGTAGCTGCCAAAACAGGCAGTTTCTGCCAAAAATATACCAAGAAAAGCGACCAACTTTGGTCTCTATTTGGTCGCTTTTCACTTTAAAAATAATAATTTTTTGGGCAATAGCAACCAACCTTGGTCGCTACCTGCCCAAATTTTTATTAAAAAAATACAATTTCTGGAAATATAGCGACCAATGCTGGTCGCTTATTTTTAAAAAAAAAATTAAATTCTTGAATTTAGCGACCAACTTTGGTCTCTATTGTCCAGATTTTAAAATATAATATTTGGATTAGGGACCAAAGTTGGTCGCTTCCTAATGATTAATAATAAATTAAAAACAACGTATTTCATATGTAGAGACCAACTTCGGTCGCCAAATTTATATTATTAAATTAATATAGCGACAAAGTTGGTCACTATAGTCAAAATCCGGAATATTTGGCCCTTTTAGCTTAGAGACCAAAGTTGGTCGCTAAATAGCAACCAACTTTGGTCCCTAAATAAAAGGGACCATCAATATAGCTACGAAGCGTGTTTGGTCGCTTTTTGGTCGCTTTTGGGCCATAAGCGACCAACTTTGGTCGCTTTTATGGTTGCTTTTTTCCAAATTTTTAGTAGTGTAAGGTGTTTGTGAAATTACCCCAATGAAGTTGTAACGGCTAATGTGATCATGGTGGTGGTGAAGTCAGAGTAACCACCCAGGGTTCACACAACTCAAACCCTCACTAATGGGAGCCTCTATTTTTTTTGGTAGGTATAATGCATCAATCCAGGAAGAGACGTACCACAGGTTCCTCCGCTAGTGGACCGGGAAGTTCTTCTAGAGCTCGGGGTCAAGCTAATGCGGCACAGTTTTACCATGCTAGGTTTGTCTCCAAACCATCTGAGGACCGGTATAACGCCAATGCATCCAAGAAATTATTACTTGAAGTCCATATTGACCGGCAAGCCTTGCAAGTGGAATGCCTAAGTATCTTTGCAGAGTTGAGGATGTGTCAGCTGGACATCCTCTTTGATGAACCAGAGGAGGTGAATGTACTGATGGTACGGGAGTTCAATGCGAACTGCCCGGAGCATGTCAATGGGGTGGTCACAGTACGCAACATACGGGTAGATGCGTTATTTGAGGCCATCCACCGAGTGTACCGGCTGCCAATTTTCACTAGGGATACAGATCATTACCTTGTTTATCGCCACCCAAATGTCTGGTGGGCACATATTCTTGAAAAAATATGTATGCCAGATAGGGAGTATATATGGATAAAGCACCGGATCACACTGAACTCCCAGTCTCTCAATTGGGAGGTTAAATGTTGGCTCACAATTATCAACAGTCGGTTGTTGCCCTCCAACAACACTACCGATGCCAATGGGCCATGAGCAATAGCTATCTACTATTTTATGACCCACCATGATTTTGATGTCTCCAAGCTCCTTCATGATGAGATGTTCATCCGCTCCCCAGAAGTACTCAAGGGGTTTTACTTCCCCTCTATGGTTACCAAGTTGTGTCGTGCTGCACGAGTCCCTGAAAATCCCAAAGTAGATGGGAAATTGCCATTGAAAGCCCCATTTTGGGCTAGCAAAATCACAGTTGGGAGAGAGCCGGTAGTGGTGGTTGATGATGATGATGATGCTGATGAGGACGTTGCCGCCCTACCACAGCCAAGAGCTTATGAGGCCGGCCCATCACAGGCCCGCCGAAGTACCCTCTTGATAGCCATGGAGCAAGAAATGGCTGGCTTTCGCACTTCTATCACTCCTGGGCACCAGAGTTGACAATTTGACTACTCAATATGCCAAGTCGGAGAAAAAGATCATGTGCTGGCTACGGGCACTAGGACGAGCATGTCACCTCAATCCTAGCACTGTATCCGATCAATATTGAGCATCAGGGAAGTCCCCTTACCTTACTCTGCTTTATATTCATTGACATGGGGACATACCAAAGCTTTAAGTGTGGGTTGGGGGATGGTTGTTGTTGTAAAAATTGTATAACTTTGTTTTGTTGTTTGGTATTTTTGGTTTATGTTAGTTAAATTCTACTTGGCCCAAGGACGGACACCTCTCGATGGGTCTCTTAAGGGACATAAGTCGAACAAAAAAAAAATAGATTTTCATTTGATTAGGTAGTATATCAACTCCCTCTTGGTTTTTCTTTAAACCGCGGTTCTTTTTCAAGGGTTTCTATTTGAACCGGGTATTGTTAGTTTTTTTCTTTTTTCTTTAGTTTAGAAAGTCTTGGGTGAGAAAAGGAAATAGGGACCCTTAACTCTATGGTACCTTGAATAAGAGTGCTTTAATATGACACTTAGGCTCTTTAGCTGACTCAAAGAAGGCCTTAAATTGTGTGCCCCTGAATGGATCAAGTACTTAGAGCGGAGTGTCTGATGATCCTAACTGAATTGAGTCATCTGCCGTGTGTGAGTGAGGTTTTCTGTATTCTGTGTTAACATTCAATGTCTAGAACTTGCCATGTGTGTGTGCAAAGCAAAATGGTAGCCTTGTTTGGTCTAGAAAGTGATATAAGTGTTTCTTTGCTTAACCCTTCTATGTATGCTTGTTCCCACCTAAATGTGTATACCCTAGTCAACCCCGTTGAGCCTATAGGCCTGTTTTTCTTGGAAACCACATTACAAGCCTAACCCGAGTTTAAATAGCCTATCTTGTTGAACCCTATCACCTCCTAGAAGCATTCAAAGTATAACGGATATGGAAAAATATAAGTATGGGTGGTTGGTTGGGCTATTAAGTGGAATTAAGGGGACAAAAAGAAAAAGTGCACTGGTTGATAAACAATATTAGAGGCCACCAGAAAAGAAAAAAAACATCAAAGTGGTGGCAGCTATTAAAAGAAAAAGTGTGCTTAAGAATAATGTAATGGTGGAAGGAAGGTGTGATAAAGTAAAGAGCTTAAAAGTACACAATTTAGTGGAGTGCTTAGGGAGGTGTAGTCACTGTACCCAGATGTATCTTTCCCGTCCCGCAGCTAACATTACAACCAAATAAAGTCCTATTTGATTCTAGACCGAATGATCTCGATTAGTCGAGTATTACACTATGGGCAAGCCTATGGTGTGTTGTTTGTGGCATAAGAATTTGTTCTTAGGGTGAGTGAAATGTTGTATTCGAATTTCTCAGTGTGTGGTTTGTAAACGATATAATTCTCTTTTGTAGTGAGTAGGCACATGATTCATGAAGGAAAGGTAAGTCTGGACCTCTGACTGAGAGTAGGAGAGTTGTTTAGGGGTATTGCGTGGCTAGAAAGGAGTCCACTCTTGAGGCGAGGAGGTTGCGCTGAAGTAGTCTATCCATGTAAACTATTCTTGGTATAGGGAGTAGGGAAGTGACCCAATAATGATTAGGCCTGTAGAGTGTGGTTTGTTTCTAGAGGACTAGCAACGATTTAAGTCTGGGGTATTGATAATATACTATATAGACGCTATTTACACTCCAATTTGGTGTTCTTTTGCTTTGCAGGGACCAATCCAAGTTAGGAAGAGACTATGGAGTGTTTTGGAGTCAACAATGTGGATATAAGGCCAATCAAGAAGTACCCAAATGAAAATAAGCAAGAAAGAGGCAAAGGAGGACTGGGCAAGGTGCCACCGCGATCGCGATCGACCGTTGCTGGACCACGGTAGGCTAAGAAAGTGAGGCCGAATAGTTGTGTTTCACCGCGGTCGCGCCGCATTCTACCGCGACCGCGGTCGACTGTGTAATTGCCCAGAAATTTTGGGACTAAAGTTTAAATCGGGGGAAACTTATCCTAACTCTTTATAAACTCAATAAACTCGCCCAAGCAAAGGTTAAGCTTGTTTTTAGATTGAATTGGAGGCAAGAACACGTGTGAGAACAGCAATCAACCATTAGAGTTTTTCAATCTTCTCTTTGTTATGCTATTTTGCACATTATGAATCCTTTAGTGATTTTATCTTATTTTGCTATGAGTAGCTAAATAGTTTGTCTAGGGTTTTGATGGAACCTATTGAAGGATGAGCTTCGTGTTATGTTAATATAGTTTACCCGATTTATTCTCTATTTGTTCAACTACGTTCTTGTTGTAGTTAATTGATAGGATCATCAATTAGTTGTGCATATTTAGTATGTATTACTCGGGAGAGAGTGCATATTTAGCTAATTGTTGAACAACACCACTCCCAAAGTATATGAGGGATCAATAACTGAGAGTTTAAAGGCGGGATTAGGGATAACAAAGCCTTGGGTGCAATCTAAAGTGAGCTGTAATAAAAGCCAGCTAGCATAACTCAGGAGAGTGCGTCTAGTAAATTGTCGTGATTATTCGGGAGAGATTTACTGTAATAAAAGTGCTCATGATCGATAGAAACAGTTAGGCAAATCTATATGAAACATAACAGGAAGGGATTCCATATAGAGGGGAAATCATAACCTTAGATCCTTCTCTTAATTGTTTACAACTTAATCATAGTTAGTCTTTATTTATTTAATTGCAGTCAGTTGTAGTTAGTAAAAATATCCTCAATTATTATTCAAAACATTTGGGAAGTTGATTACATAGAATTTGGTGAGTCTACCGAGAGTAATTGATAGGTTAATTCCTTGTGGGTTCGACTCTGGGCTAAATACTCAGATTATATTTGCAACATCTACTTAGTCCTTTTTATAAGGCATAGTTGGGCGTGATCAATGAGCTTATGAAATAATTCCTCAAAACTCAAAGGTGAGTCTCGTTCTCTGATAACAGCAAAGATTTCATGATACTCAAGGCCTAAGCCACTTAGAATATTGATGATAAGTTCGTCATAAGTTATTGAGAACCAACAACTTTGACTGCATGAGAGAGAGAGAGAGAGAGTCTTGTAAGTATTATGTAACGTATTTAGAGGCCTTCTTAATATCTTGCAATTGGTCTCGCAAGCTAAAAGTGTGAATGTGGCTTTTGTTGACGTAAGCCGTGTGAAGGAGTTTCCAATTATTCTGAGAAGATGGAGTAGTGACAATAGTATGAGCAGTGGTAGGATCTACGGATGCCATCATTGCTTGTTGGATAAGTTATTCCCAAGAGAACTAGAATTGGTACCTGGGATTTGGAGTCGTAAGGTCATTTTGTGTAACAGTCATTGGTGGTGCAGGTTTTGTTCCATCAACATATTCCGTGATTTGATGGCATTGAGTAGAATCACAAGTTGTGCTTTCCATGTTGAGAAGTTGAGGTTACCTTGTAGTTTGATGGGTAATTGAGAAACGAGATTGAATTATATGACATGAGTGGTAGATGAAGCTACACTTGCATTATTGTTGGCAGCAGTAGCATCACCAGAGTTAATATCAACCGGAGTGACTGTATTTCCTGGTGCAGCCATAGATGGAAAAAAATAGATATGACTTGTTAGAGCTTATGAGAGCTCTGATATCGTATAAAATCTGATAAGGAAAGCAGTAAAAGACTGATCTTATTCATTCAACAACCAAGTTTTAACTACACTAAAGAATAACAACCAAGAGCTAAAGTAAAGGAAACTGACTGCTAGCTAGGGCTGTTCATTTGGATTGGATATTCAAAATCTGAACCGATCCGTTCAATTTTGGATTTTGGATTTCAAATTGGATTGAATTTCGGATTGTGTTTATTAAAATTTTGGATTTCGGATCGGATTCGAATTGGTATAATTTTAATACGATCCGATCCGAAATTCAAAATTATTAGAGCATGTATAAATACTAATGTTATATTATCTTGACAATTTTTAGCTACAAAAATTAGATTCCTTTTTATTGATGGAGTACATAGAGTATTGGAAAGTCTAAAAGCAGAATTAGATACTTGTATTTGAGTTAAACCAATGTGAATGATGGGAATGATTTTACCGTCATCCATAGATATTTCCTCATTTCCTGTATACTTCTCAAGGTTGTGAGGCCCAGCAGTGACATGATGAGTCGCACCAGAATCTAGAACCTAGGAGTTTCCGCTTGACTATAGAACTGAAGCAAAGTCGGCCTTAGCTTAAAAGTGATAGTGCGATTTGGAGTGGCATACATCTGCAATGTGACCAATTTTTTGGCATAGTTGACATCTAAGAGATTGTCTTAATTATCTCCACTTTTCCTTGTAACCTGATGGTCGAGACAGGAATTGTTTCCATGTCTGATTGTTGAAGTGACGACGGTTCCTGTTAGCGTGGGATGGTAGGTTAATCTTATGGGATACAACAACTGTGATGATGGAAGATGACTTCTCAAGGTCTTGATGCTTGAGGAAAAGCTCATGATCTATGAGCTTATGAAATAATTCCTCAAAACTCAAATGTGAGTCTCGTGCTCTGATAACAGCAAAGATTTCACGATACTCAGGGCCTAAGCCACTTAGAATCTTGATGATAAGTTCGTCATCAGTTATTGGGAACCAACAACTTTGAGTGCATGAGAGAGAGAGAGAGAGAGAGAGAGAGAGAGAGTCTTGTAAGTATTCTGTAACGTATTTAGAGGCCTTCTTAATATCTTGCAATTGGTATCGCAAGCTAAAAGTGTGAATGTGGCTCTTGTTGACGTAAGCCGTGTGAAGGAGTTTCCAATTATTCTGAGAAGATGGAGTAGTGACAATAGTATGAGCAGTGGTAGGATCTACGAATGCCATCATTGCTTGTTGGATAAGTTATTCCCAAGAGAACTAGAATTGGTACCTGGGATTTGGAGTCGTAAGGTCATTTTGTGTAACAGTCATTGGTGGTGCATGTTTTGTTCCATCAACATATTCCGTGAGTTGATGGCATTGAGTAGAATCACAAGTTGTGCTTTCCATGTTGAGAAGTTGAGGTTACCTTGTAGTTTGATGGATAATTGAGAAACGAGATTGAATTATATGACATGAGTGGTAGATGAAGCTACACTTGCATTACTGTTGGCAGCAGTAGCATCACCAGAGTTAATATCAACCGGAGTGACTGTATTTCCTGGTGCAGCCATAGATGGAAAAAATAGATATGACTTGTTAGAGCTTATGAGAGCTCTGATATCGTATAAAATCTGATAAGGAAAGCAGTAAAAGACTGATCTTATTCATTCAACAACCAAGTTTTAACTACACTAAAGAATAACAACCAAGAGCTAAAGTAAAGGAAACTGACTGCTAGCTAGGGCTGTTCATTTGGATTGGATATTCAAAATTTGAACCGATCCGTTCAATTTTGGATTTTGGATTTCAAATTGGATTGAATTTCGGATTGTGTTTATTAAAATTTTGGATTTCGGATCGGATTCGAATTGGTATAATTTTAATACGATCCGATCCGAAATTCAAAATTATTAGAGCATGTATAAATACTAATGTTATATTATCTTGACAATTTTTAGCTACAAAAATTAGATTCCTTTTTATTGATGGAGTACATAGAGTATTGGAAAGTCTAAAAGCAGAATTAGATACTTGTATTTGAGTTAAACCAATGTGAATGATGGGAATGATTTTACCGTCATCCATAGATATTTCCTCATTTCCTGTATACTTCTCAAGGTTGTGAGGCCCAGCAGTGACATGATGAGTCGCACCAGAATCTAGAACCTAGGAGTTTCCGCTTGACTATAGAACTGAAGCAAAGTCGGCCTTAGCTTAAAAGTGATAGTGCGATTTGGAGTGGCATACATCTGCAATGTGACCAATTTTTTGGCATAGTTGACATCTAAGAGATTGTCTTAATTATCTCCACTTTTCCTTGTAACCTGATGGTCGAGACAGGAATTGTTTCCATGTCTGATTGTTGAAGTGACGACGGTTCCTGTTAGCGTGGGATGGTAGGTTAATCTTATGGGATACAACAACTGTGATGATGGAAGATGACTTCTCAAGGTCTTGATGCTTGAGGAAAAGCTCATGATCTATGAGCTTATGAAATAATTCCTCAAAACTCAAATGTGAGTCTCGTGCTCTGATAACAGCAAAGATTTCACGATACTCAGGGCCTAAGCCACTTAGAATCTTGATGATAAGTTCGTCATCAGTTATTGGGAACCAACAACTTTGAGTGCATGAGAGAGAGAGAGAGAGAGAGAGAGAGAGAGAGTCTTGTAAGTATTCTGTAACGTATTTAGAGGCCTTCTTAATATCTTGCAATTGGTATCGCAAGCTAAAAGTGTGAATGTGGCTCTTGTTGACGTAAGTCGTGTGAAGGAGTTTCCAATTATTCTGAGAAGATGGAGTATTGACAATAGTAGGAGCAGTGGTAGGATCTACGAATGCCATCATTGCTTGTTGGATAAGTTATTCCCAAGAGAACTAGAATTGGTACCTGGGATTTGAAGTCGTAAGGTCATTTTGTGTAACAGTCATTGGTGGTGCATGTTTTGTTCCATCAACATATTCCGTGAGTTGATGGCATTGAGTAGAATCACAAGTTGTGCTTTCCATGTTGAGAAGTTGAGGTTACCTTGTAGTTTGATGGATAATTGAGAAACGAGATTGAATTATATGACATGAGTGGTAGATGAAGCTACACTTGCATTACTGTTGGCAGCAGTAGCATCACCAGAGTTAATATCAACCGGAGTGACTGTATTTCCTGGTGCAGCCATAGATGGAAAAAAATAAATATGACTTGTTAGAGCTTATGAGAGCTATGATATCGTATAAAATCTGATAAGGAAATTAGTAAAAGACTGATCTTATTCATTCAACAACCAAGTTTTAACTACACTAAAGAATAACAACCAAGAGCTAAAGTAAAGGAAACTGACTGCTAGCTAGGGCTGTTCATTTGGATCGGATATTCAAAATTCGAACCGATCCGTTTAATTTTGGATTTCGGATTTCAGATTGGATTGAATTTCGGATTGTGTTTATTAAAATTTTGAATTTCGGATCGGATTTGGATTGGTATAATTTTAATACGATCCGAAATCCGAAATTATTAGGGCATGTATAAATACTAAACTTTAATTTAGAATAATTTCTACTTCCTTTATATTTTCCTCCAAGTTATTACCTTTACAATTGATGGATTTAGCTATATTGGCACCATAGTACTCTCACAATTGCAGAAACATGAATTTTTCTTACTGTATTGCCTATTTTACAAAGAAAATATACATACGAGTTTGCAACTCTAAGGCATAATAATCCGATCCGAAATCCGAAAATTCGACTCGATCCAAACTTTAATATCCGATCCGATATTAACTCGGATCGGATTCGGATTGTATTTTTTAGAATCCGAATCCGAAATGTGCTAAATCTGATCCGATTTGATCCATGCACAACCCTACTGCTAGCTATACTCCCAAACAATTAGGAGGAAGATTTATTTCAAAAAAAAAAATAACTACTGCTAGAAATGCTCCTAAACAGTAGGAGATTTAATCAAAATCTGTAACAAGGATAGGTGATAAGATAATGATGCTTAATATCCCACATGCCTTGAATTTTGACTTAACTTGAACTTGTTTCTTGATTTTGGATGCTTTAAACTTGTATAGAATTAGTTCATCCATGCTTATAGCTTATAATGGAGGAATACTAAGTATTAATTTTGAGAACTCACTTGCTTCTTTTTGTGATTCTTTTGGTTTATGAAGAACCCTTTTACAATGAAGAAAGAAGTTGTGATAAGAACAAATTCATTTATTTTGTTTTGATTGGTTTATGTGAATCCATGACCGACCAGATTGAACCACTAATAAAACTATATTTGATTGACTAGAATATGTCATTTGTACATTTGACACATTCTTATTGACCTTTTGATTGAACTTAGCATACCACATCATTTAGTATGAGATAGTTTCATTGGCTTCTTTAATTGATTTGGCATGTCAAGTACGTCATTTGACACGTGACACAAATTAGGGCATCGATGATGAAAGATAAATTACGTTAAACATCCCTATAAAATCACTTATTTTCAAATTGAGATGTTTAACCCACAATATTCAATTAAACTAATATGTATTAAATTATACTCCGAATTCTTTTATCAAGTTAAATTAAATAAAATCTAAATGTTTTGAGTGTCATTTCTAATATTTTAAGTTTTAAATTAAACAATCGCATAATTTAACATGATATTAAAATATAAAACACGTGTATGGTTTACACTAGACAAATTTGGACAAACTTTTATTTTCAAATTTGACTTTTGACTTTCTTAAAGACTTTAGGAGAAGGGTTGTTGAGAATGACATCTTTGTCATCTTGGTATTTATCCCAGGATAGCCCTTATTCCTTCAACCAAAACTACCCCTTAGACTTTGATCTAGACAATAGATATGTTTTGATTAAAGTACGGGAGACTACCATATACAGGTTTGTGATCAAGAAGAATGAGCGAAACTTTCTTGTATACATCTCTACAAATCTCAGTCATATATACATGTATACGAATGATATACTCCGCAGTATACAATTTTTATCTGCAGTTAAGAGTAGAAAGAACAAGCTTAGAGGTGTTGAGGTGGCAAGACCCTCTTATCACTTTTAATCAATTTCTGCATGTACATAATCAACAAAGACAAAATTCTTCTGCAGTTCATGGAGGAGGTATGCCAATCCGGCACTTAAAACTGCAGATGAAGCCAAGATAACACGTAGCTTCATATCAGCAGGAATGCTTGCAGTTGCACAGAACACCACTACTGCGCCAATCAGAATCTTTTGCAATCTCTCGAATGTGTAGTAAGCGTTTCTGCAAGATGAACACTTGAGTGTATGTTGCTCGAATCTGTCCATCATCTGTAATATAACGATATGAAGAATTAGAATAAGAAAAGAATTTAAAAAGTAACCCATATATTACAAGGGCGAAGATATGAAGAGAGGTCTCGAGAAGGAAATGGACAAGAAAATATTCAAAGAGCAAACTGATTCTTTCTAGCGAATTCAGTGGGTTTTGGAGTTCAAGAATCCATACCTGGCATTTGGATAAGACGGTAGATGGCAATGGTTGTTGGTCTACATTACCAAACCATTCAGGTTGACTATTACCATGCCGTCTAAGCCAATTTCTAAATGCCAAAACAAAACGATCAGCTTGAGTGGGTGTAAATGTGAGTTTCGTGTACTCCTTGTTCACATCAGTAGAATTCTCCTTTGACTTTGCAAGAAAAATCTTTTCTTGACCTTGAAGAACAATCATATCCCCATCATACACCTTATTTGAAGTCCAGTGCTCTTGCCATCTTGGGAAAACCTGTTGTCAGCACATCATGGAAAAATCCCAGTTATTATGATTAAAAATTGCCACTGTTATTATGGTTAAAAATTGCCACTGAACTCCGAACAATAAAATCGTCAATGCTACAGCTATAAATCTACATTGAAATCCAAAAGATAGGAATATCACGTTATTACACAATATTTTTCAAAGGCTTCAGAAACAGCCACAGCATTAACTTGGGCCGAAGCACTAAGTAGTTTACAGTCTCTGCTTTTATGTGACCTTAACATCACAACTATAGCTGCAAGATACCCAAAGAAAGTGTAGATCGTTCTGTTCCAACTCATGCAGTTTTCCCACCATGAACATGAGCTTCTATGTGATTCATTCACTGTTTCTCTTAGACAAAGCATCAGCAAGCAAGTCGAGCATTAGAAGGCTTATGTCGACTAGTCACTTGAAAAAACACATGATTCACTTTCCACTATTTCTAACTTCACAGAATAAAAGCAGGACTTGTACCCTGGTACAAGAAGTGATAAGACATGATCTAATTGCGTCTTTTCCCATCTGTTCTTTTTTTTTTTCAAAAATCTTTTTGATAAGGTATTGTTTCATTTACTTTACTAAGTTAGTAGGTCATACTCTTTTTACAAGAAAACCATCTAAATACTCAAAATCAAATTTTAGATCAGTCTTATTCTAGTCATTCTCCATATGGTGCAGTTGCTAGCATAGTGGATCCAAAACATAGGTTCCCACCTTAAAGCCAATGACATAAAGCTTATTGTTTTGATAGGTTTTTGAGGTTATCACTGAGTTGGTTGTACAGAAACTTTGCAAATCACATGGAAAATGAGACACAAGTTGTACTAGTCTCCGCAGCAGCTTGAATCCAAATTGTGAAACAAGAAATCCATGGACCAATATGTTTTGGTTTTTGGGTTTGTTACTATGGTAAATATTTCACCACCTCAACCATGCGCAAAGAGTGAATTGTTTCAGAAAATATAGGAACACCTTTTCATTTGTTCCCAAGGGCATATACAAGAGTAGAATCTTCTGATATAATTGTAAAATTGAAGCATTATTACCTGCCACCAAGCAGGCCCGGGCACTGTAAACTGGAAGAAGTTTCGAGCACTGCAAACAATTGATCGGGTCTTTCCTGGTGCCATTGGTACATTAAAGGAACAAATCCATATCACCCACTTCTGATCACCCACGATTGGAAGCTTTGTGTCAATCTCTATTCTGGAAAAATTCCAATGAAATCTTAGTTATACAGGCATGCAAATAGTTGCAGAACGAAAGCAGCAACGTTACCTAGAGCAGGTAATTCACACAAAGACATGCACACCAAACACCACAATCATGCACCAGGTTTGGAAAAGCTATGAAACCATGATTTCTATATTAAAAATCTTCACACTAAATGATCAAAAAGATTACTAGTGTTACATAACCTTACAGAACCCATGTCTTAAACGGGACATAATGCTAATGATTAATAACGTCCCAATTTGTTGGCAGATAATAAACTTTGTAAAGCACGAGAAAGGGAAAGACTGATGCAAGCTTATCTACCTAAAGATGATTAATCACAGTTGATAGAATACATGTTTTCTTGCCTTGATAGTCAGGAAAGATGATCTACTTTTGGGATGATGAACTTACTTATTCATGGAGTAACAAGGCGCGACAAACTTTGCAGTAATTTTTGGTTTATCATTGTTTGCACCTGCAAAACCCCATGGTCCAGATGCCTCCATCTTGAATGGCAAGGGCTTGGCTCTATCTCGCCTTCCAGTAACCTGTAAAATATTGATAATTAAGCTAAAAGGATTTCTTGTTGGAAACTAAGCAAGCTGCAGCAGTATTACTCTAGTTGATGCGCATCTATGCATACATTTGCATTATGTTGTCTCATATATATGTGAACAACTCAAGTATTTAATCCTACATCTCAAGCATGATTTGTAAAACAAACTAGTACCTGAAGCCACTTTTAATTGGTTAATTATTAAAGTGATTTAGCCACGGAGTTGAAAGCTCTACTTCAGAGCTACAAAAAGTTATATTTACAGAACAGACAGTAGCTGCTATTTTGGTATTTTTGAGGAATGAGGAAAGCAGCATGGAAGTCATAAAATGATACGCAACACTCCAGTTTCCAGTGGTACAACTTCCATCAATTGCTCCATAAGTATGGATTTACTTATCTTTGGACAGAAAGTAAGGTATGAATACACCTTAATACCACGCCACATAACTGGAATAGAAAACCTTCTAGGAGCAATCTTAAATCTGTTGTATATGATCTGTCCAAGACTCCAAGCTGAGAGTCGAGCTTCTTGTCTTACAAGCTCAAAAAATCCACATTCTTCACATGTTAAACAGGTTGATCTGAAGTTTATATGGTGCCCACATACCAAACCACCCATAGCTTATGAGAGCTTACCACACAGCACCATAACACCAAAGTCTATTTTCGTTTTTTGTTGTTAAAGGATAAATCTTAAACTAGAAATTATGGTACACTTGTGTGCATATTCTTAGTATAAAATTAATTTGATTGGTCATATAAGTAAACGAGAGTAAGGAGAAGTGTAAGATTTAGAGAATTTAGTTTCAGGATAACTCCTGACTTGTTTTCAAAGACAAATTATTGAGTATTGGAATGAATAGAATAACAGAATGGATAGAGGATTCCTATAGCAGACTACAACTAGTTTGGGATTGAGATGTAGTTGTTATTCATCTAATATAAATTTCTAATAATTGAAGTAAAAAAATATCTAGCATTGAAGAGCTAAAAAACAGAGGATAATGGCTTTAAAATAGGAAGTAGAGCATAGTAAAAAGATCAATTTAATGCTATTGCCAGTCAAGCTTGTATGTAGGAACTTGAGGGCAATTTTGGTTTTAAGCAATAGAGAACGACCACATTTTTAAGAGACACCAAGATAGTCAATAAGGTTGACAACTTTATTAGTAGTATAGATAAAAGATGGAGTAAGACTGTGCATTCCTAAAGATATGCATAGGTACAGAAGATAAAGGAGTCCTTTTTGAGAAGTAAAAGATTAAGAAGTCTCTTTCCTGTATATCTTATTCATGCTCTTCTTGACCCACTCTTCTCTGATCAATCTGTTTTCATACCTCATTGGCTATGGTAACTAACAAACTTTTCACCAGACTGACCAATCTCTTCATTTTGCATCTCTGCTGAGTTTGCATGATCAATATCCTAACCAGGTTTTCAGAACATCACAATTATTTATTCTTTGTTGCAAGTATTTAGTTGTTTGGACCCAACTAAATACACCACATTCTGTTTTAGAACCAACTTAAGCTCCTTTATTTGAATGTAAAATGTCACATCTAAAAGTTCAATCTACTACAAGCATCAACTCAAGGATCACATAGCACTTCATCAAAAGATTACCCCACTTCCGTGTATTTCACCTATTAGTTTAAATGTATCTCTAAGAGACTCCAATTGATAATTAATTCATACGTTTTTTCTTCAAATCTCCGTCTAATGAAGCAGACAACTATGGCGATATGGAATGAGTCTCTAAATTTGACAGTGGCAGTATACTTCTTCCTTTTCCTTTATTCTCTACTGAGTAGACGTGGATCACATCCTGTTGGTCTTCTAAAATTTGACAGGTGGGCGGAGTCAAGTAATGACTTTTTCCAATAGTTTTACCCTTATATTTACATACTGTATTAAAGAATAAGAGTTCTAATTTTAGAAGCTGAATTTTATCACTCAGATTAAATTTTGGGTTATCCAGTAGAAAATGAGTTACAAGTTAAAAGACTTCACAGATTGAGCTTAGTCTTTGGTCTTTCTTTGAAGGCCTGAATCAAGGTTACTAACAGGTTTGGGCTCAGCTCCTTATCACATATTCATTGAAGCCACTTCAGCTTGAGCTTTCTTACTAGTTCAAACAATGTATCATGCTGGTTTAATACTCAAGCTGATCACTGAACTACTGTGCAAGTACTAGAATAAAATTTGGTCTAAGCTTGAAAAGGCTGTACTTGAGTAGCTAATACTTGCCTTAGTCAACTTGATATGAATTAGTAAATAAGCAAATAAAACCTTAGGTCCCAAAGCGGAATATCAATTAACTTAGAAGCCAAACCGGAACAAAATGTTGCATGCTTACCTTGTGATGCGCAAAATCGATGTGAGAAGGATCGGAGACATTCTCCATTAGAGTATCATAGCCATAAAACAAATCGCGCTGAATTGTCACCGTTGCAAACTCAGGCTTATCAAAATCTTCAGGCAACCTAAAGAATCCCACCATTAAAAAACAAGTATATTTTAAACAATTCACTTAAGTATAGTCAAGATTACCTATTGCTTATAACATAAATTAACTCGGCATGGTTAGTGAATGATAACTTAATAAAATAATGAGCCTATTTTAAGTAAGTCACTATAGTAAAGATAACATGTTAGTATAACACTATAACCTAACTCCACATGAATCATGATTACTAAACAATAGTTTAATAAACTAATTTATGGGGAGTGAGAAACTTACATAGGGGGCTTAGTTGCCTTAGCTCTCTCCCAAGCATTCTCATCAGGCCAAACAAAGAGTAGTCCTTGAGAAACCATAGTAGGAAATCTAGTAGCACATGCCCTTGGAGATAGAACAGCTTTAGCTTCAGGTCCTTCAGGTGCAGCCTGAGGTATCCTTGTACAAGATCCACATCCATTAAATGACCATCCATGATATGAACACTGCAAATCTCCATTTTCATCTATCCTCCCTTCCTACAACAAACAAAAAACACACCCATATTTCAAAATCTTGAAAAAAGTTTCATTATTTAAGCAAAACAAAACACCCATATTTCAAAATGTTGAAAAAGATTCAATTTTTGGGTCAATAGGATAAAACACCCATATTTCGAAATCTTGAAAAAGATTCAATTTTTAAGCAAAATTGCTAGAAATTGAGAAGTGGGTCAATAGGATAAAAAACCCATATTTCAAAATATTGAAAAAGTTTCATTTTTTAATCAAAAAAAAACACCCAAATGTCACAATGTTGAAAAAGATTCAATTTTTTAAACAAAATTGAGAAGTGGGGTTAATTGGATTTACAGATAAAGGAGCAAGGCGATGAGGGCATTTGTCATCAAAAGCAACCCAGTGAGAGTTAGATTTATCAAACCAGAGAACTATGTCTCTGTTGAGGAGCTGAAATGGGGTAGGTAAATTAGGGTCAAGATCTTCAACTAGAGAAACTGGGTACCAATGATCTCTCCAAGAGAATTTTGAGGATGAATCTTGTTCATCATCTTCTGTATTTACTTCATCAATATCACTAGTGGTGTTAGTTGAAGGTGTTGTTGGGGGTGCGGCTACTCTAAGAGGAAATGAAATTGGCCTTCTTTTTCTTCTTTTACTTAGATAAAAATCTTGGGTTGTAATAGGGAGAGAAGAATGAAAGGAAGAAGAAAGTGAAAGAATTTGAGGAGTTGGGGGTGGAGAGTATAATAGAGAAGAAGCCATTGGTTTAATGTGATGAAATTGAGCTGAGCTAATGAGTTTTTTATTTTTATTTTTATTTTATGCGAGGGGACTAATAATGGAGTAAAGAAGAAGGGTTTGCGTGCAAGATATGAAGTTATGAACAATGTGTTGAATTGAGCTTGGTTGTTTTTTGGTGAGTTTTCTGGAAGTATCTTAGTGAGAAGAGGACAGAAAGAAAATGAAAGGTGAAGAAGAGAGTGTAAACTGTGAAAGTCTAAAGGAGATGAATGGTTAACTTTCAACGACTCAACGGTCGAGGTTTGAAGACTGATCTACGTACATGATCACGTCAATTTTCTTTTTTTTATCGTTCATTCTTCTTTTCAACTTTCACTTGTTGATGTGCTTCTCACCCGTTTCCATTTTTTTGTTGTGTAGGCGCATTCTCTGCTGTCAAAGGCGTGCCACATGTCATCTTGCAAGTTGTAACCATAAATGTTTGAAATGAAGAGTACAAATGCATTATAGGTTTTTTTTTTTTTTTTAACCCCTTCCAAATTAAGAGGATCTACCGTGTTTCCACACTTCTCCTCCAGCATGACTCGAACCCAGGATGTCCCAACGGTCGTAAGTGGAGGTGCTTACCAACCGAGCAAGCCTCACTTGTCTGTAGTTCCTGCAAGCTGCATATTACAGAAAGCCTTTTTCTGAACGAAATATTCACTGAACTGGCAACAACACAACTATATGTGTTAAAGGATATTATGAACAAGTCCAACATCATTCTTTTTATAACAGTGGTGTCCAGACCAGCTAAGACGCTCCTCGACTATCCCAAAAAGATTCATTCTCAAACATGCTAATGTCCTTCATCAATCCAAGCTCATTAAGAGGTAATATCGACATTGCAGTAGGTTCTCTCCAGAAGACCAGAACATAACGAGAGTAACGCAGATTCAACAGACGGTCATTATTTATCTCCTTTCATTAAATACAGAACATGGAAACAGAGAGAAAAAATCTTATCAACTTCAATTGCTAGCATACTAAATTCTAATTAAGCAAGATGTTATTTCTTAGAGTAAGTTTGATGATCAGGTCCAATATCACGCGATCCAGTGTTGATGTAAGGCCCACGAAAAGTCGCCTGGGGTGGTAATGGCTTTGATGAATCAATAACTGGAGTTGCCCTTGATGATCTTGACCTGAATTGAAACCATGATAACTTTCAATCAACCAATACTTTGGGAGATTGCCTCTTTATCTGTAACTAGCAACAAAGTTTTACTTACGCCATGTAAAATGGAAAGGACAAGCCAGCAGCTGCAAAAGCTACCAAGCCTGTTGCCACAATGACATTGCGCTTGCGAGACATCAAGTGAGATAAAGCGGGATGTTTAAGTATCTGAATAACTGCGAGATAAAAAAGATGAGGAATAAGCGAGAGCAAAATAATTTTCCAGGAAATAAAAACCATTAAAGTTCAGTTACAAGTTACAAATCCTATAAAAAAAATCACAATGCAGGATCTTATTAGATTCTTCCTCAAAGCAACTACATAACTTTGAGGCAAAAGACTATTTTCCATAGAATTAAAAGAATTCATGTCTCTACGAAACAGTTCAAAGGTCGCTCGACCAATATGCACACAGGTTAAGAGACATCATAGATGGCATGAATAATAGGATTACGATCAGGCACACCTGCAACATATCATGCTTCTATACATAACAGTTCAAAGGTCACTCAAACAATATTCACACAGGTAAGAGATACCCAAGTTACTAGCTATCGCTTTTGCTTTGCATCTTTCTTCTGGATTTCATGTAGTTCTGATTTTCCTATGATTTCTGTGGTGATACTAATATTGTCTCTTTTTGTCCTTTTATTTTCTTGAACCGAGGGTCTTTCGGAAACAACCTCTCTACCCTTTCGGAGTAGGGGTAAGGTCTGCGTGCACACTACCCTCCCCAGACCCCACTAATGGAATTTCACTGGGTGGTTGTTGTAAGAGATACACAAGGTGGCATGAATGATAAGATTATGTTCAGCAACACCTGCAGCATCTCATGCTGCTAAGTGATCCAGGGGATTGTACTATTAATGGCAACAATGATTTTATTCCATAAACCGTTGGATTGTAATTAATTGACTATGATATTCAAAATCCTTATCAATTTATCGAATTCAAGTTTTACAGCTCGGAAGGACGATGTCCAAATGCAATATCTACCGCTGATATCAGAAGATAAGACAGAAAAATCCTTGGGTTGTACTCTTTTTCACCTACAACTACAATTATGGGTACACACAGTAAAAGAAATAATGCTTTGACAAAGAAACGATTAGTAGACAACGTCTACATAATTTTCTCTATGTTATATTTTGTGATATATCGTACAAAATCATAACACTGCCTTAAGAGTGCTGATTACAATTCTTTCATCAATTTCACATCAATATTCATGCACTGAACCTTAATCTAGTACTGCATACTATAAATAGATTTTAAATCAAAGTGTGTACGATAAGATTTATGGTGACTGATTGCGATGAGAATATGTTACAGATCAGACAATTCAGACAATCAGCCGGATAACAATTCGCTAATAACTTGAGTTACCTAATATCACCCCTAAAGCAAAGACGACTATCAGCTATTCTCTATATTGTCCTCACTGAAAGGTCAAGTTATGCCAAGTTCATGATAATTTGATGGGATGCTACTCATTTGACAGGACATCATTGTTGGTCTGGGCGACCTTGGCTGAATGGCATGAATGGTCACAGAGAATGGGCTGCTGCAGAATACATTCCCATGGGATATTTGGTATCGAGGAAGAACTGTGGCAAGAGTTTTTCAATGACTCACCGAAATTTTGTTTCTTTACATCTCTTATACTGTATGCTTTAAGAACTCACTACCTTAAACTGAGACAATTACAGGCTATATAGCCATATTGAATACTCCCCATCTATTTTCACAGAAGTACAGACAATTAATACAGAGCAAATACCATAACACTCCCGAAATTCCATTAGCCTTTAAGCTAAATTTTAAATAGTACAAGAAAAAGCTTGAACTATTCATTACGACGCCTGATTAATAAATTTTAGTCGCTTCATACATCTTATACAATGTGCTTGCTACTGATGTGTTCAACAAGCAAATTTATACTATGGAAGCGTTTTTCATCCGAGGGAAACCTCTTTCAACCAAGTTACTTAGATCATTCTCATCATGATTGAAAACCCTCAATTTAGGTTCCACTGCTGCATATCTGTAATAGTACTGGAACGAAATGTGGGCAAGATCTAGAAAGGACCTACTGGTTGAAGTCAAGAGAAAGACCTTTGGAAATGCGTTCATTCATGAGTTTAGTAGCTTAAAAGATACAACAACAACGACAATAACATACCCAGTAGGGTGGGGTTTGGGGAGGATAGTGAGTATGTAGACCTTACGCCTACCTGGAGAGATAGAGAGGTTGTTTCCGATAGACCCTCGGCTCAAGAAAAGGTGGAAAGGAAGAATAGGGGAGAAGAAGAGGAGGAAGATGGGCGGTG
>MU757560.1:75523-90129 GCA_026770625.1 Nicotiana glauca | reverse complement strand
GAAAAAAACCGAAAAACCGAAAAAACCGAAAAAACCGACTAAAACCGAAACCGAAAAAACCGAATTTATGTTGGTTTGATTTGATTTATGAATTTAGTAAACCGACATAATTGGTTTGATTTTGGTTTAATAAAAAACCGAACCAAACCGCCTCATGTACACCCCTAGTGACAACACAACAACTTCAAATACTTTCTAACTTTGGTAGATGACTACAGTAGGTCCACTTGGACACACCTCCTAAGCTGCAAAAGCAATGCCTTGCAAATAATAAAGGCCTTTACAACCATGGTGGAAAACCAATTCAAAACAACTATCAAATGTATAAGATCTGATAATGGTTTAGAGTTCACCAGCAATGAAGCTTCCATTTTATTTCAATCCAAAGGAATTAAGCACCAAAAGACTTGTCCTTATACACCACAACAAAATGGGGTGGTGGAAAGAAAACACAAATATCTACTTGAAGTAGCCAGGGCACTCCTTTTTCAATCTAAGCTGTCACTGAAATATTGGGGAGAGTATGTCCTTACAGCAACATATTTGATTAACAGACTCCCAACCATTCCTCTAAAGAACAAATGTCCGTTTGAGCTCTTATATAAAAGGAAACCAAACTACTCTCACTTGAGGAGTTTTGGATATCTGTGCTACCCTACAGTACCAAAGCAATTCAGAGATAAATTAGAGTCAAGAACCAGCCCACATGTATTTGTAGGGTATCCTTTTGGTACAAAGGGGTACAAGGTTCTAAGTCTGGCCACTAGGAAAATACATGTTTCTAGAGATGTTTCATTTCACGAGTCAGTTTTCCCCTTCACCCTTAACTCCACCACATTAGACTTTCCATCTGTCCTCCCTAATACACCATTCTTTGAGAATTCTCCTGACCATACTGACACTCAACTACATCATAACATTAGCGACAATGCCAATAATCAGGAAAGTGCCAATTCTTCAAGCTCCAACATATCACCTGATGTTTCTTCACCTGTATCCTCTGTTCATGAATTCCAAATTCCAGTAGGTCAACTTCGAGATATGGCTTCATCCCCGCAGCCCCTGATAGGACCATTAGTTTTCAGAAGATCAAATAGGGAGCATAAATTGCCCTCACATCTGAATGATTATGCTTACAAAATACCAAATTTAAAATGTACTTCCAATTTTTCCTTTCATGACATGTCCTCCAACAATAACCACATCATTTATGATGCCCTGCATCCTGATAGTCAGCACATTGTAGAGAACATTTGCAATGATGGAGAACCAACTTCATATGAAGAAGCTATTGTATATCCTGCTTGGCAGAATGCCATGACACATGAGTTTGATGTTTTGTATGCTAATAGGACATGGGATCTGGTTCCCCTACCTAAGGGTAAGCAAGCCATTGGGTGTAGATGGGTGTATAAAGTCAAACATATGGCAGATGGTAGTGTAGAAAGATACAAAGCAAGACTGGTTGTAAAGGGGTACACTCAGCAAGCTGGTGTAGACTATACAGAGACCTTTTCCCCCGTGGTCAAGATGACCATTGTGAGGTCTCTCATTGCTATAACAGCAAAGAAGCAGTGGCAAATTTCATAACTAGATATGAATAATGTATTTCTCCATGGAGATTTACATGAGGAGGTCTATATGCAGACCCTTCCCGGTCTTGAAGTGTCTTTCCCACAGTTAGTGTGCAAGTTAAATAAATCTCTTTATGGGTTAAAACATGCCAGTAGGCAGTGGTATGATAAGCTAACTGAAGTGCTATATTCCAGAGGATATGTACACTCTATGCATGACTAGTTCTACAGAAAACAGAACTCATCTATTTTCTTTGTAGCAGTATATGTGGATGATGTGATGCTCATAGGGATTGATTCTGAAAAAATTGATCAACTTAAAGCTTTCTTACATGATAAGTTCAAAATCAATGATTTGGGACAGCTGCACTATTTTTTGGGGCTGGAGATTTTTTACAAGTCAGATGGCATTATTGTCTCTCAAAGGAAGTTTGTTTTGGACTTATTGAGGGACTATGAATGCCTTCACTGTCCACCCCTGACTTCTCCTCTTGATCCCACAATCAAATTGAAAGCTAAAGAAGGAGCCTTCTATAGGAAGTTGATTGGCAAGTTGAGTTTTCTCACTAACACCATATTAGACATAGCTTATGGGGTTCATCATCTCAGTCAATTTATGCAAGACCCTAGGGAGCCTCATCTAAAGGCAGCCTATCACATGTTGAGATACCTGAAGGTAGATCCCATTATGGGCCTTTATTTCAGTAATGAAAGTGATCTTTCCCTGGCTGCCTACTGTGATTCTGATTGGTCAGCCTGTCCAGACTCCAGAAGATTAGTGTCTAGATACATTGTGTTCCTAGGAGGAAGTCCAATTTGTTGGAAGTCCAAGAAACAAGAAACCATTTATCTTTCTTCAGCAGAAGCAGAATACAGAGCTCTTAGAAAGGTTGTTGGTGAGCTTGTTTGGCTATCCAAGCTTCTTGAAGAGCTTACTGTATCAATCAATCTACCTATACCTGTACATTGTGATAGCCTCTCTGCACTACATATTGCTAGGAACCCTGTGTTCCATGAAATGACCAATCATATTGAAGTTGATTGCCATTTTGTGCGCACCAAACTCCAAGAGGGACTCATTTCACTACATCACATTGGCACTGGACAACAACTTATTGATGTACTCACTAAGGCTCTTACTGGGATTAAACACTACTATGTACTTAGCAAGTTGGGTGTGACTTCCTCACCTCCAACTTGAGGGGGGGTATTGAGAATATTGTATATTATTTATATTTGTATTGGCATTAGTGTTGAGTCAACATCTGATTCAGTAATTAGTGATTGGTAGTTAGGATTACAATAAGTCAATTGTATATATGTACTGAAAACAATATCATTTTCTATTCTTGGTTAATATCATAATTTTTAGCTTAACCGATCTTTACTATCTTCCTCATTACTCTCTCTCTTCGAGAAGCTTCCACAAACTCCATTGGAGATAGCTCGGAGCTTTCTCCTGACTCAATCTTCACATATATGCTATCCCATCAAACCTCACTTTTAGGATAACACTAGAGTTATTGTTGTTGTCGTAAATTAAAGGGACTAATCTTCCTTCCATTTTATTTTATGTGGTATTATTTTTATATTACTACCTTCATCTTAATTTATGTAGTAATGTCTGAATGAGCACGAAGTTTTAAAAAGAAAAACCTGTAAAACTTATAGTCTAAAATATTTTATATATATTTGTATTGCTATAAATTATCTCATCAACGATAAAATAAAAGGTTTAATTAGTTGGTTCTAAAAAAGACGATTTCTTTTTTGGAATAGACGGACAAAAAAATCTAACATACAAATTGGGATGGAAGGAGCAGTTTGTTTCGAAAAAACGTACTCCATTCGTTTCAAATTATCTGTCGTGTTTCTCTTTTATATGTCCATTAAGAAAACCTTAATTAGGAGGGATTTTTGAATATTTTACCTTTATTTATGTCTTAAGATATGATATCTTTTCATTGAATATTTACCTACTTTTTTTTCCATCCCCATCGTAAAAAATAATCTATATTATATTAAATGGAAAAGGGTCTGAAACATCCCTCTATTATTCGAAATTGTTAATTTATACCCTCTGTTATACTATTAGTCCACTAAATTTTCCGACATCATAGAATTGGTGCAAAAATACTCCTCTGCCATTAGAATCCTCCACCATGGCAACATTATCACATGTGTCCTGCCATATCACTGAGGTGGATGCCACATGCCATGCCACCTCGTTGCACCAATTACAGTTTACCCTTCTCTACTTCTTATTCTTCTTCCACCACCATCTCCCTAAAAAAAACCCCACCTAATGCACATTTCTTTCCCAAGTTCTCATTAAAGGTGTGGTGGTCCGGGTATATAAGATAGATATATGTATATAAACACAAAAATAAGAGAAAAGTAAAAAGGTAAAAGAACACCAAGAAAGCTGACCATTGTTATGTGTTAGTTCTCAAACACACCAAGCTACAAGCCTATATTATTTGGTAATCTTAACTAACGGTTGAAATTGAATGTCATATGATTAGAAAATATATAAATGAGATTACTAATTAATAAATTAAGTTTTTAATTGTATTATATATAAATTTTAATTCAAAACCACTAGAATTTTACACTAAATTGAATAGGATAGTCAATAAATATTGTAAGAAGCAACTCTGATGAACTGTAATTCCTATTTGGATGTGACATATTGGAATTATTTGGTCCATCTCGAGGGTTTTCTTTACTCCAATCCATATCTTAAATTTTCTATTTCATAGTTCCAATATAAATGGAGATCGTTTTTCAAATTCAATATCTTAAGTTAGCAATTTATATTACCAAGTAACATAAATTTAATGGATAGCTTCTGGTTCTCTCTTTCATGTTCTATCATAAGTTTCAGACAATATAAATTTAATGGGTCAATTCTTGAAAATTAGAAGCTTAAAGTAATTTTTGATACTAACTTCAAAGATCAATCCTATCAAATAAACCCTTGATTATTATTTCTTTGTTGGAGAGAGCGTTATTCACCACAGTTCAAGTAATAATATTTTTCATATTCCTTTTAACTTTATACAACTAAAAGGGGCGACCAATTGAATTCAAGACCAATACCCACTTTTGAAAAAATGATAGGTGGGTACCGAAATGCCACAAAGTGGAAAGAAAGCTTTGAATGTGATTAATGACAATACACAATTTATAATCTAAGCAAAATCGAAGTTTCATGTCCTCTAATGGAAGGTATTTAATTAGGCGGGTAGGTGTTTTATCGAAGGAGGTGGTGGTGGAAGAAGAAGAAGTAGGGAGGAGTAAAATGGAATAAGTGCAATGAGGTGTCATGCTAGGTGGGATCCACCTCAGCAATATGGCATGCCACATAAGATAATATTGTCATGGTAGAGGGTCCTAACAACAGAGGGGTACTTTTGCATCAATTCTATGACGCCGAGGACTTTAGTGAACCAATAGTATAACGAAGGGTATAAATAAATATTTTCGAATAGTAGAGGGGTATTTCTGACCGTTTTTTGTATATTAAAAGTAGGGTAGTGAATCATGAGGTTAAACCAATTGGTATATTAAAAATAGTCACTTGGCACATTTTAGGCAAAATCTAAATGAATTTTGAGCAAATCTAATTTATTTATCTACATATCTATAACGGAAAAGGGCCTAAACTACCCCTATTATTTGCTAAATGGTTTATAAATACCCTCCATCCATCTATCTGTCCAAAAAAATAAACGATATTAATTCTATTAACAAAAATACCCTCCGACTAACGGGAGAATTTATGGGTCTTTCATTTAATGATGTGGCAATTTTTAATTGGGCCAGTGATATTATTGACCAAGAATCAAATATGGGTCTTATTTTTACCCATTTACCTGGTTCGACTCTATTTATTTGACCCGACTAATTATTTTCTTTCTTTTTCTTTCTATTTTTTCATATTACCTGTGAACACCTAATTTTTGATCATATTTAGATTTTTCACTACTTTTAAGTATGTAAATATTATTTGAGTTTAATTTACATATTTTAACCTTTATTTCACTTTTAGTAGGTTTTTATTTAAGAAAAAAAAGCTGCAAAAATATTTTCCCTTATTCTAGCTAGTTGATATTTGGTCTAGTTAATTTTATCTTTGAAAATACAAAAAAAAAAAATAGTCTTGACATTTTATTTCACAAAAGATAGTAAGAAAACTTTCACAAAAATAGTTTTACTTAGTTTAGTGCAATTTTTTAAGTTGTAGATTTTTAGCGAATGCTAAATAGGATTTAGATTTTTCTAACATGATTATTTTCTTTCTATTATAATATTACCTGTTGTACTTAGATAATTAGTAATTTCTGATTAGAATTAATTCAACTCTAAAAAAAAGGAAAAAAAAAACAAAGAAACCAAAAAGAAACAAACGAAAGAAAATCTGAAGAAAAAGAATGAAAAGTGCAAAAAAGAATGCAAAATTTGAACGTGGCTTTTCATTTTGTTGCTGGGTCCCTTATTTGTTTATTCCATGTGAGCACATAGGCATTTTGTGAGAACATTCTCATAACAATGGGAGGCCCACGCGTTTTTAGCGCTTTCTACCTACTCCCATTTTCACAATTAAAGGGGGAGGGATACAAAGAATGGGGACGGAAAAAAAAGGGAGGAGGATCCTACTTAAGCCGTCATGGACACTATGAGCTGGACCCCTTTTCCTCCGTTAAAAAAAAATATCTACAAAGTTTTTTCAAGAATGAGCCATGAAAAGACCCCCCTACCTTGACTTGGTCTTCTCCAAACACACCACCAAGCCGCCGCCGCCCCATCTCCTTTTGTTGCCGTCGCGAGACTCACCCTCACCACCTTAACTCACCGTAAACCAGCAGCATCGGCTACCAAATCTCCTAAGACCTAAAGAACACGCACACACGAAGATATAGCAGCAACAACGAGTCTCTTTCACACAAAAAACGGAGAAAAAGATTTTGCTTTCTTCTTTGCGTGTCTTCGATTTTCGTCTGAAAATAGAGAGGTCACAAGAACAAAGTGGGAGATAGACGGAGGAACCGACACTCAGATTTGAGTAAATGGAGGTAGCAAGGCAGTCATGTAAGAGTTCGACGAGGTTTCCGGTGAGGTTTTCCGATTCGGATCTTATCTGCGGTCCCGTTCGTTCCGTTGCTTAGTGTTTTCAATCTGTCAAACAACTAAAATTTCAGATTTACTTGAGGTTCATTCCTTCCTTTCTTCGCTATTTTGGCTTAATTTCATACTTCCGGTGATCTTGTTAATTTATCCTGATCTGTTTTGTTGATCTCTTGAGTTAGTATTTCATTTCTCTGTTCAAGATTCCTTAGTAGTATTTGTTTGCTTTCTTTTTACTCTTTTCATTATTGTTTTTGTGTTTCTTTCGTTTAATCCATATTTGGATGGTTTTAATGGTTGAATGAGTTTCAGTTCCTTGTCATATTGCTTCATTAAAGATAAGCGTTCCTTGCTTCAGAGTTAAAATTTTGACGACAAAAGAAGCAATTAACATCTAAGAAGATTGGCTAGATGTTTTCGCTGCTTTGAATATGAGGAATTTGGGTTTTGGGAGTTAATGCTTTTTGAGTCCAATATTTGATATTTAATTAGTATGATTAAGGTTTTATTTAAACGGGGTAGAAGTTCCATAAATCCGCTTAAGTAGAATAATTGGAGGTGCGCCATGCCGAACAATAATGACAATGGTGTGGTTCTCGTCTAAATTAATTTTCAACTTAACCTTAGAATTCGAGGCATGCCATTAGCAAAATTCCATGGCCCTCGCAAAGTTAAAAATGCGTAGTTGCTTTAGGCGCGTTATTTTAATAATATTACTTTCCTAAACTCGGGTGTGCATTTCATGTGACCAAATCCAAATCTTAATAACGTTGAATAAAATGTGTTTTGGATTGCGGGCGCATTTCATGTGACGCGGTCCAAAGACATATTTTAGACGACGTTAAATCTTTTTTAAAAATGAATAAATGCGGTTATAAAGTTAAAATTGTACCATAAGCTAAAATATATATTAAAATTAGATAATAGGCCAATTATAATAGTTTAAGCGACCGTGCTAGAACTACGAAATCCGGGGTGCCTAACACCTTCCCTCGGGTTAACAAAATTCCTTATTCAGAATTTCTGGTTCGCAGACTTCACAAGGAAAGTCGAATTTCCTCGATTTAGGATTTAAAATAAATAGGTGACTTGGGACACCAAATAAACTATCCCAAGTGGCGACTTTGAAATGAATAAATAATCCCATTTCGAATAATGTCACTTTAATTGGAAAAACTCCCTTATATACTACCCTTCGGGGTGGTGTGTAAAAAAAGAGGTGTGACAGCTCTGGCGATTCTGCTGGGGACAAGAACCCAGAACTTTGGTTCAGGGTTTAGAATTCGAGCTTAGATGAATTGTTATATTTTGTTTTATTTGTTATCTGATTTTATTACATGTTTGGTCCTAATGTGCTAAATGTTGCTTTTTACCGCTTTGATATTATCTTAATTGTATATAAACTGCTACGAAGCCCTTCCCTACTCATCTACGGGGATGTGCTCGCTGGTCGAGACTCTCTATTCTGTTAGTGTCATACCTTGAAATAAGAAAGAGGCTCGGACAAGTTACTAAGCCGGATGACCTTCTGGTTCCCGGTACGTAGCCCCCTCCTCGCTCGAGTTGTCCGCTCGGGTACACATTCTAGAACACATACCCAGGTTTTGAACTTAGAATAACATAGCCTCATGCCGTAGGTACGTTTGTTTGCATTACGTGCATTTGACCTTAGGGACTCAACACAGGGGTTGGATCCGTTAGGACAGGTGTACCTAAGTGAAAAAGACCATCTTGATGCATCTTACGTGCTACTTGCATATCTGTCTGTTCAGGCTTGCATGTTGACTAGCTTCTAGAATAGGGAAAGAAAATGAAAAAAAGAAAAGAAAAAAGAAAATTGAAAAAAAGAAAAATAAAAGAAAATAGCGAGATGTAGGTATTTGAAAACTCTGCCAAATTTTTGAAAAATAGAAAAAAAAATGGTCATTTCAAAATAAATCATGTTTTTCTTGTTCCGTCAAAATAGCGAACTACGCGGGTCTCATTCTCACCGGATGTGAGATACGTAGGCAAACTTCATCGGTTTCGGCCCCCCATTTTCAAAAAATCCAAAAATATTTTTCTGTTACTTGCTTCTTTAGAAAGTCTTTCTTTTACACCCTAATTTTTAAAAAATTACAAAAATATTTTTTTTTAGTTTCCTCTCAAAATCCAAAAATATTTTTCATTCTTCTTACAAAAATTGAAAAGAAAATTCAAGGTTCAAAAATATTTTCTTTTTTGTAGAAGAATTTTTTTCATAAATTCAAAATAAAATTCCAAAAATCCAAAAATATATTTTTTTTCTTTAGAAGTTTTTCTTTCGAAATTCAAAAAAAAAAAAGAAAAATGAAAAAAAAGAGGTCGATATTCAAAAAATATCTCTTTTCTTTAGAAGTCTTTCTTTGTAAAAATTTGAAGAAAAATCAAAATCCAAAAAAAAAAAATTCTCTTTCTTCTTTATAACTTCTTTCTTTCGAAAAAAAAAATAAAATCAAAAAAAAGAAGTTAGTTTATTTACTTTATTCCTGATCTTCCTGAACTACGCAAGATCTGATTCATGTTCCCACATAATACGTAGGCAACCCACATCAGGTTCAATCTCCATTAAAAAAATAAAAAAAATGATGATGAAAAAAATGATGATAATAATAAGGACCGACTGAGTCCATTCTAACATGTTTTGTTTTGAATTGTGAAGAAAGTTGAGGTGGTCGGTTTGTGGTAAGTTGGAAACACAAGATCCAAGGAAAAATGATAACTGACATCGAAGTTGTTACAAGTGCTCAAGAGACTCAGGGTCAGAGGGTTCAACAAGAGTCTATTGTGATTGAGGAAAATAGAATACTGAGACAGCAAATGACCAAAATGTATCAAACATAGGCCAATCCCAAGGACAACCTTGTCATGAGTCACAATTTGCTACACAGCAAGAGCAGTACCTCTCTCCTGAGTACCACTCGTACTCGTTTGATCTTCCTGCAAATATTGAGAAACGTGCTCGAAAGATGGTACATGAGGAAATGACCCAAAGAGTGAAAAGCTTAGAACAACAGTTGAAAAACATGCAAGGGCTGACAGGTCAAAAGAGTGTTGCCTTCAAAGATCTATGTATGTTCCCCGATGTCCACTTGCCGCCTGGTTTCAAGACTCCCAAATTTGAAAAGTATGATGGACATGGAGACCTCATAGCCCACCTGAAAAGGTATTGCAATCAACTAAGAGGTGTGGGAAGAAATGAAAAATTGCTAACAGCTTATTTTGGGGAAAGCCTCATGGGAGTAGCATCTGAATGATTTTTGGATCAAGACACATCTCACTGGTATGTATGGGATGACATGTCACAGGCCTTTCTCAAATAGTTTCAATACAACATCGACATCGCCCCAGACAGAAATTCCCTTTCTAACCTGAAAAAGAAACCAATTGAAAGTTTCAGGGAATATGCCATTAAATAGAGAGAGCACGCGGTTAGAGCTAAGCCATTCATGGATGACTACGAGTTAATCACTGTCTTTCTTCAGGCTCAAGAGTTATTTTCAAAACATGATATCCGCGGTGGGTAAATCCTTCTCGGAAGCAATCAAAATGGGGGAAATGGTTGAGAACGGTCTTAAGACATGCAGAATTATAAGTGAAGCAGCTCTCAAAGCTGCAGCTCAGGCTGTCCAAATTGAATCTGGTGTCACGAATGAGAAGGTTGAAGAAATCATGACGATATCAGGGTCTAGAAGAGGTCCCAGGAGAACATCTCGAAGGTATGAGCAGCCTACTCAGGTTTTCCATGACTCCCCTGAGCAGTACTATCCACCTCAGAACTTACAATACCATGTTGCTCCGCCTCAGTATGTTGTTCAGCCACCAAAACACCCAGAAGGCGAGCACGCGCATTGCAAAATCTTCACCAACCTCCACAAAATTTTCAAATGCCCTATAACCCACATCTAAGACAGGGGTATAACGGGAAACAAAGATTGAAAGATAATTTTACACCAATAGGAGAGTCTTATGCAAGCTTGTTTGATAAATTAAAGCAGCATGGCATGATTGCACCCATTTCTCCAAATCACGTGGACCCACATGCAAGAAGCTTTGACCCTTCTAAAAGGTGTGAATACCATTCCAATGCCCAGGGGCACAATGTTGAAAGTCGTCGAAATTTGAAAAGAGAAATAGAAAGGATGATCCAGGAAAACCTGATTGTGATCCAAGACAGTGATACCCAGAATATCGTGCAGAATCCTTTACCTGCACAGGATGATGCATACTTTGCGAGGATGATACCTGGTTAAATGGAGTATGAGAATCCTCTCGAGAATTTGACGACTGAAATTGGAGAAGGCCATGGTGATTTTGATGAGCAAATTTGTGGCTAAATGTCAAGCTTAGCAATTGAAAAGTCATTCTCTCCTCACTAGGAAGGAATCTTGGTAGCTTGTTTTGATGTTTTTTCTGTTATCTGGGTTATTTCAGGGTAGTGATCCAAATTTTATTTGTTTTATTGAGTCAAACCCTTCTATCCTTCTATTCTGTTTGTATGAGTCATGTTTGTCTGCTTGGTTGCTGTTTTCATTATCCGTGTTATTTTATGGTTGTAACTCGGATTTTAGATTGTTTTTCTTGTTGTCAAACTCTTTCATCTGTTACTCAATAAAATATAGTTTGTCCTTTTGTGTCATTCTGCTCTTAGCTCTTTTCTCGCTAGTTCTAATGACATGACATGCATGCAAAAATTTTGGCCAGATATTAGAAACTGATTTACTTTGGAATCGGATAACTAAAAAAAAGAACAATTTTGAGGATGCATAAAGAGTTGAAATACTTTGGAATTAAGGTCGAGTAAAATTCATCTTCGAATCATTGTGAAGATCGGACTTGAGGAAGAATGAATTGAAGATTGTTGGAAAGTGTCTTGTGACCACGACACACCAAAAAGGAAGGCATGTTTATCAATGTTGTGATTGCAAAAGGATACTATAATTGACGTTCTCAAGGCTGGGAGGCCCTTTTTCTGCTACCCAAAATACTTTATACCATTTGTCACCCATTTGAGCCTGTGTCATTTTCTTTGACCACCCTCTTTTGGAATCAAGTTTAGAGTCAAGATTAAAAAAAATGAAAAAATGAGTCCATGGCAGTTCTTTGAAAGTTCAAGTGAAAAAGAATTGTCAAAGGTCCATCCCCCAGAAAATAGAAGCTAGGGCAATTTGTTTTGAAAGAAAAAAAATAAAAAAGAGTAGCAGAAAGAAAGATAAAAAATAGTTAGGTCAGGTGTTTGAACTACGTTCGACCTGATTCCTTAAAAAGGATACGTAGGCAGCCTCACGGTTCGGTCCAACCCAAAAAAAAAAAGTTCCAAAAAATCCCCAGTATTTAAAATTGGGCCAGAAAGTTTATTTCACTTTTGAAAGAGTCGATTCCAAGAGTTATAAGTCCACAACCCTTCATTCTGAGTCTACTTTGAGCCTTCATGCCGACCATTCTATCCAACCCTATCCAAAACCTTCCCAAATAAGGACCTCTTGATCGCCCTACAAGAATGCCAAGAAAATCATGCAATGAGAACAATTGTCACACGACGTAGAACACTGTCGAGTAGCTCAAAAAAAGAGGAAAAGAAAAAGAAAAAGAAAAATGAGAGAGTCTTACTAGTGAAAATCCTCGCAGGCACTATAAGGCGATGGTAAGCAGAGATAAATAAATGAGAGAGACTTATTGGTGAAAATCCTCCGGGGCACCACTAGTCGAAAGTGAGTCGTGAAGCTGATGCAAAGGATTGACACGAACAAGCCTAACTTCAAAGGTCATAAGAATGGTAAAAGGGAATATTGGATTAGTTTGATAGATCAGGTCGTTGAGTCCAAAATGCATGTCATGACAATTAAGTCTAGTTATTAAAAAAAATACTCTTCCTTCTGTCCTTCTGACAGGGAACATTTCTTGTTAATATTCATTTTTTGCATAATTGTATCCTTCACTCTGAGTCAGTCCTTGTCAAAACAAGCAAGAAAAGATTCCAAAATCTGCTACCTGCTTTTCAGTTGCACAAAATAAATTTGGTCAGTACACTCAGTTGTTACTGTTAACATGCTTTGAGGATTCATGCAAAGGATTCCCCAAAAGACTCTTGTCAGCCTACTTGGCACAAGCAAAGACACCTTCAGGAAGTCGTTCAAGATATCAGAAAAGGTCACCTAAGCAAAGATCTCCAGTTGGGATAAGGTTGATTGAGCCACAAATACAAATAATACTGGGTGTGAAACAATCAGAGTTGGTGTAAAACAAGAGTCTCTTGAAATCAATCCAGGCTGATCGAGCAAAAGCCAAGCTGCTCAAGGCCACAAACCGACCACCACCTTTTAAAATTGACAAAGTTTTCTTTGTTTGAAACAGGAACAAAGCAGTGCAAAGAAAGCGGTTAAAAAAATAGAAAAAAAAAGAAGAAAAAGAAAAGAGAGAAGAGCCGACAAAGGGAAGTTTTCCAAATCGTTGCCTTTATTTGTCTTGCTATTGTGCATATAATCTTGCCATTGGTCTTCACATTTTTCCTCCTAGGATAAAAAGTCCTAGTCTGATGGATTTTCCTCCCAAGAAAATCTTAGTATGATGAATTTTTCTCCTAAGATAGAAGACCTAGTCTGATGAACTTTCTCCTAGGATAGAGATCTTAGCCCGGTGAATCTTTCTCCTAAGATACCATAAAGAGACCTAGTCTGATAAACTTTATCCTAGGATCAAAATCTTAGTCTGACGAATCTTTCTCCTAAGACAGAAAACCTAGTCTGATGAATTTTCTCCTAGGATAAAATTTTTAGTCTGATGAAACTTTCTCCTAAGGTAGAAAATCTTAGTCTGATGAATTTTCTCCTAGGATCAAAATCTTAGTCTGATGAATTTTCTCCTAAGATAGAAGACCTAGTCTGATAAACTTTCTCTTAGGATAAAAATCTTAGTATGATGAATCTTTCTCCTAAGATAGAAAACCTAGTCTGATAAACTGTCCCCTAGGATAGAAATCTTAGTCTGATAAATTTTTCTCCTAAGGCACGAAGAAAAAAAATAGTCTGATGAATTTTCTCCTAGGATAAACATCTTAGTCTGATGAATCTTTCTCCTAAGATAGAAAACCTAGTCGGATGAACTTTCTCCTAGGATAGAAATCTTAGTCTGATGAATTTTTCTCCTAAGATAACCAAAAAAAAAAGATCTAGTCTGATGAACTTTCTCGTAGGATAGAAATCTTAGTCTGATGAATTTTTCTCCTGAGACACGAAAAAAAGACCTGGTCTGATGAATTTTCTCCTAGGATAAACACCTTAGTCTGATAAATCTTCTCCTAAGATAAAAAACCTAATCGGATGAGCTTTCTCCTAGGATAGAAATCCTAGTCTGATGAATTTTTCTCCTAAGATAACCCAAAAAAAAAATCTAGTCTGATGAACTTTCTCGTAGGATAGAAATCTTAGCCTGATGAATCTTTTTCCTAAGATAGAAAACCTAGTCTGAAGAATTTTCTCCTAGGATAATTTGAAAAAGAAAAAAAAAGATGTCTCGATTTAAAAAAAAAGACGTTGGGGCAATTTGTTAAAAGAATGATTTTCTCAAAAAAAAAATCCTTCTTGGTTCATTTTAGCATAAGTACACAATTTAGCAGTCTCATTTTTCCAACGTAGGGCTCTAATCCCTAGTTGAGATTTTTAAACATAGAGCCTTCATTCCCTAGTCGCCCTTTTGCCAATATTAGGGCTCCAATACCTGAATTGAGCTTTTTAGACATAGGGCCTCCATTCCCTAGTCGCTTTTTCACCAACATTAGGGCTCCAATCCCTGAGTTGATATTTTTAGATAAAAGGGCTCTATCCCGTGATCTTTCCCCTTCTAGATAGATGCAATCCTTATTTTATTTGCTTTCAAAAAAAAAAA
>MU757560.1:12879-47796 GCA_026770625.1 Nicotiana glauca | reverse complement strand
AAAATACGAGCCCGATACCCTAGTCTTTTAATCAATTTTCATTTCCATTTTTCTTAACAATTTCAGAAAAACAATTTAACAGAAAAATTCTTTTACTCGGGTTCTAGACCTCGGATTTCGACTCCGGGCACATGCTCGAGTCCCATATTTTTCTATGGACCTTCCGGGACCGTCCAATCTCGGGTCCGGGTCCATTTACCCAAAATGTTGACCAAAGTCAACTTTAATCATATTAATGTCAAAATTCTTCAATTTTTTCACACAATTCACATATTTCAACATAAAAAATTTCCGGCTACGCGTTCGGACTATGCACGCAAATCAAGGTAAGTAAAATGAGGTTTTCAAGGTCTCGAAAGCACGGAACGAATGAGGAATTAGGTGATGACCCCTTTGGGTCGTCACATTCCGGGGCACCACTTAATGACTCTTTCTTGCCGACATTTCTGTTGTAATCGTGTGATTAAGTTAATGAGTTATGAATCATGCTACTTACCATGTTAGGGATTCACGCATATACTGTTGAGACCCGAGAGGTTATTTCTTTCTGTCATATCATTAGCTTTATTGATATTATATACTCAGTCCTGTTCATGCATATTATATCATGCCTCAGTCTCGATTATTATTATTTGACACATCCTATCAGTGTCTGGGCTAGTATCATGACATTTTGAGCCTCTGTGTGTCTGAGACTGTAGAGTGATGACTGAGTGAGGCCAAGAGCCTGATATTGAGCGACAATATGGGATCGGGCTGCATGTCGCAATGAGATATTAAACATGCCTGGCTTGTTATAGCGCTTGGGCTAAGAGAAGCCTCTCTGGAGTCTTTACACCCACAGTGAGCGCAGCTGTTGACATTGAGGGATGGATCTTCCCTGGACATGGATCTTGTCCGAAGTATCGATACTTGGAGATGGATCTTCTCCATATGGCTGGAATGGCCTTCCTCGGTATTGGATGACTACGGTCAGTGATGTATATATATATTCCGGGATAGATCTTCCCTAGGCCGGATGGCCATATACAATGACGAGTGGTTGATCACGTGTGAGTGGAGGCACACAGAACATTGATCATGCTATTTGTGCGTTGGTACATAGAGATTTCCTGAGTTTTATACTCCGTACTGGTTGTATTGTATTTACTTACTGCTGAGATTTTACTTGAACTGCAAGCATGTCTACTTTTCTGTACAGTTACTTATATATCTGTTGAGGTTTAGTTCATCACTACCTGTCAGTCCATAGTTTGGACTTGTTACTTACTGAGTTGGTGTATCACGTTACCCCCTGCACTTTGTGTACAGATCCAGGTATCTCGGGTTACGGTAGCGGTTGCTGCCTGGTGATCGCAGTCCCGCCTTATCCTTCCTTATCTTACTTTTTAGTGTATTTTTTGGCTACTCTCATACTGTATTAGTCTTGTTTTATTTCGAACCGTTGTAGTAGGTTGCTCATGACTAGTGACATCCGAGGTCGGGCTTGTATTTTTCGCTTGTTTTGATTTTCACCTTGTATATTTTATCAAATTTTTGTTAAAAATAGTGTTTTACTTAAACCTTATATGAAATATGGAGTAAATGGGTGGTAGTTGGCTGGCCTAGTATCACGATAGGCGCCATCACGACCAGGTCAGTTTTTGGGCCGTGACACTTTAGCTGGCATATATCATTGTTATGTTATTTTTGAGAGTTATTATATCCTGTTCAATTGAACTTGGCATGAATTAACTGTTTTAGCCTTAATTGTCGAACTTGAAAGCATGTCTATCTGTATATACTGTAAATTCTATAATTGAACAATATCCGTGAGGCTCGTCACTACTTTCATCCCATTATTTAGTCTTGTTACTTTCTTAGTTGGTTGTACTCACGCTATACCCTGCACTTCGTGTGCAAATTCGGGCGTTTCTGGACATGGTGGGTGTTGATTTCTCGGCGCAACTTAATCATTTGGAGATTCCAAGGTAGCTGCTCGACGTTCGCATACCTTGTATGTAATGACCCGACCGGTTGTTTTGAGCTCTAGCATGCCGTTCAGCAGTTTGAGGCCAGGAGCAGCTTCATTTCAAGCACTATGAACTTGTACGCGTGGTCGGAATTGAATTCTGGGAAGTTCAAATTTGATTTGGAAAGAGAATTCTCATTTCTGAAGCTTTAAGTTGAAAGAATTGACTAAGATCGAATTTCAGAGTAAAAGACCTCGGAATCGAGATCTGAAGGTTCCAATAGGTTTATATGATGATTTTGGATTTGGGCGTATGCTCGGATCG
The DNA here is from genome assembly GCA_026770625.1 of Nicotiana glauca. Taxonomy (NCBI): domain Eukaryota; kingdom Viridiplantae; phylum Streptophyta; class Magnoliopsida; order Solanales; family Solanaceae; genus Nicotiana; species Nicotiana glauca. The sequence goes on along the minus strand of MU757560.1, from coordinate 45,520 downwards.
GGTTTTGGATGACCGGGAGCATTTTGGCGCATATTGTGGAAGTTAGCTTTTTGGAAGAAAATTCATAAGTTTGGGTTGAAGTGCATTTCAGTGTTATCGATATCTGTTTGGGATTCCGAGCCTGGGAGTAGCTCTGTATGGTAATTCTGGAGTTGGGAGCGCGATAGGAAGTGAATTCGGATGTGCGTGGAGCATTTTGGAGCCATTTGGCTAAAGATAGAAATGTGAAGGTTTTGAGAAGTTTGACCGGAAGTGGACCTTTTGATATCGGGGTCGGAATCCGATTCCAGAAGTTGGAGTAAGTCTGTAATGTCGAATATGACTTTAGTGCAAAATATAAAGTCAATCGGACGTGATTTGATAGGTTTAAACATCAAAAGTAGAAGTTTGAAATTCTAAAGTTCATAAAGCTTGGATTGGAGGTCGATTCATGATTTTAGCGTTGTTTGATATGATTTGAGGCCTCGAGCAAGTTTGTAACATATTTTGGGACTGGTTGGTATGATTGGTTGGGGTTCCGAGGGCCTCGGGTGGATTTCGGGTGATTAACAGATCAAAAATGGAATTTTTGAAAGGCTAAAGTTGCTGGTTGTTGGTGTAACCACACCTGCGAGAATAGGGCCGCAGGTGAAGAGCCGCAAAAACGGCACAATAGTCGCAAATGCGGATTTGGCAAAGGAGAGCTGGGATCGCAGATGCGGTCGTTTGGCCGCAGAAACGGGACCGCATCTGCGATAATAGAATCCCATAAGCGGAAAAGAGGAGCCTTGGGAAAAACCGCAGAAGCGGTGGATTGGCTCGCACCTGCGGGACCACAGAAACGGTAAAGGGACCGCATGTGCGGAAAGTACTGGAGGCAGAGATGTATTTTAAAAATCGGGATTTGGCTATTTTCTCTCATTTTTTCTTGACTTGGGCGATTTTTGGGAGAGCTTCAAGTTGGATTTTTCATCATCAACGATGAGGTAAGCTGATTCCATCCATCTTGAGTTAAATAAATCGATTATGTATAGATTTTAGCATGTAAATTGGTAGAAATTTGGGGTTTTGGTAGAAAGACCTAGAAATTTATATTCTTGGAATTTGACCACGATTTTGGGTATGGAATTTAGAGAAAATTATATATTTGAGTTCGTGAGGCTATGGGTAAACTTATTCTTTGAAAATTTTCGAAATCCGGGCATGTAGGCCCGAGGGCGTTTTTGTCAACTTTTTGATCGGGGTTAGGAATTATTATAAATTGGATTAATATGAGTAGTTTATCGTATATTGATGAATTTGCATAATCATTGGCTAGTTTTGGAGTATTATGCATCGATTCAAGTCTTCGGAAGGGCGTGAAATGCCGGTTATGGATCTTCGGAGCGAGGTGAGTCTCCTTTCTAACCTTGAAAAAGGGAATTGTCCCCATAGGTGAAATAATTGGTTATGTGCTTCTATTTTTGGGGGCTACGTATGCACGAGGTGACGAGAGTCCGTGCGTAGCTACTATTATGTTTAAGTCCTGTTAGTCTAAGACCCAAAAACATGTTATACTTGGAATATTTGTAATCGTATTGACAACTTGGATTGCTTAAATCACATCGAATTAGGGAATGAATTTCTAAAAAGTATTTAAACTTCATTTTCTTAGATTGTTAAAAGAGACTTTGTTTTTTTCTTGGATAATTGTTTCCTGATGACTTCTTGATTGACTGTCCGTGTGTGTTTAAATTATGGAATGGGCCGAACGCCTCGGTATATTAAATAGATGCATCTATGGTTTGCGCCGTTCGACCCTCGACAGTGCACAGTTTATTTTCTGTTGGATCGGGCCATACGTCCTCGGCATGATTGGCGCATGCTTGTATTGCTTACCTTGAACTTGTTAAAGTTGTTATAGCCTCTTCCCGGCTTGAGAATATTTGTATAAATGATGAAAAGGAATTTGGAAATTTCCTATAAAAGAAAGAATTGTTTACTTGCTTCACTGTGTTGGATTAAAATTAGGCTTATAAAAATCCACGATTTAATATATCATTGATATAACCATATTGGACCTTTAGTAAGTGTCGAAGTCGACCTCCCGTCTCTACTTCTTCGAGATTAGACGGGATACTTACTGAGTACACGTTGTTTTTGTACTCATACTACACTTATGTGCATTTTTGTTGCACAGGATGATGTACTACTAGTAGCCTACTGGGCGTAGTAGCACGAATTATACTGGGACTAGGTGAGTTGCATTACTCGAGGCGGCCCACAGCTAGTACAGTCCCTTCCAGTATATCGCATTTACTTTCTGTCCATTTGTATTTCAGACGGATGTTGTATTGTATTGTTTCATAAAAATAGCTTATGCACTTGTGACACCAGGTTCTGGGGATGTCTATGGGTTTATTCGGAAATTTAAAATTGTTAAATGTTTCATCATTTATTTTGTGGAATTTATCACGTATTGTTTAAACGCATAAAAGAAGTGTTTTCAGAAAAATATTTAAAACGAGAAGTTACTAGTTATTTGTTGTTGGCTTGCCTAACAGTGGAGTCCGGCGCCATCACGACCCTAGTCGATTTTGGGTCCTGACAACATGGTATTAGAGCACTAGGTTTCTAGGGTCTCACCAGTCATGAGCAAGTCTAGTAGAGTCTCGCGGATCGGTACAGAGACGTCTGTACTTATCCTCGGGGGCTACAGGACTGTTAGGAGTACTTCCCTTCTTGGTTCCTCATCGTGAGATTTGATCCATGTAGGCTTATGCCTTTAATTCCTTCCTATTCAGTCTTGTGCGATGCGAACCACTTCTTATAAATCGAGAATTGAAGAATTGTTATGGTACTACCGATGCAGTACGAGGTGTTTCTCCCTGTATAGTTGTCTGAGCTATTATCGTTGCCTTGTGGTTGGATATTCTATCGTTTCAGCTCACTAGCGGTACTTCTGAAAGCTCGGAGACTAGGCACGAGTTTCCATGATACTATAAACTATAGTTCCGCAGTATTGATATAGTGGTAGGACATTTGCCTATGTGTCGGGGCAGTGAATGACTTGAAGGGAGGTTTACTCAGTACATAATCTAGAGAATTCGGTATTTTATACCCGGCGAGGGAAAGGCAATCAGACTAAGAATGGTCAGATGTGGGCTGGTGGAGTAACAAGGCTTGGTATTTGCGAGCGTGGTGGAGTTTTCCTATATGATGAGGTGTCGTTGTCCTAATTGAATATACTAAGTTCGCCGGTGTTATGATCTTCTCCAATTCGCCTTTGGGGCAAGCTATTGTGAAATAGTATTGAAAATGTGGCTGTCAGATATCGCAGGGTGCAGTGGTTCAGGGTTGAATCAGTGTTTCTAATGTCAACGGTTTGGGAAAGATGATCTTTCGGAAGGTGTAAAGTTAGCAGCAATTGTGGCTTAAAGTACCACGAAGATAGATTTTATTTAAGACAACAACTGAGCAACAATGAATGAGGAAGGACATGTGGGGAGCGTCGAGCGGAGATTAAAATTTCTAGAAGGCTAGGTATAAGAAGCAAAGGTCGAGTAGTCGACTAGAGGGGTGAGTTTTGCCAAAGTAGGAGAGTTTTTTGTGATTTGGGAATTTTAGTGATTTGTGATTTGGGCCTACAGATTTATTTGGAGTATGGGCTATTAGGCGGTATGAGATTTGATATAACGGAAAGAAGCTACTTGAAATGAAGAAGGATACAACCTAACTTTGAATGGGAAGGATGTTGCCGCGCATTTAATTGATGTCCACGAGGGGTGAATGGACTTGTGCAACTAGAGAGTGAGCTTGGGCTCAGGAGAGGCCATTAATGTCATGGTGATTGTGATTGCACTCCGTGTAGTAGAGTTAGAAGACGCCGACACGTAGATTCCACATGCGGGATATCTCTAGTGAGCAGGATGGCAGTCGCATGGTTGGTGAAGCTCCTGCAAAGGTTTCTATTGGCTATACAGCAAAGAGATCGGTCGTGTGAATGTGGCTGATGATTCAGATAGTAGCAATTGGGTTTTACAGAAAGATACCAAGAATTTTGGCGGTTGATTGCGCGAGGTTATGTCAACAAGAGATAAAGGATCCGGATGAATTCTAGAATTTGTGTAATAATGGCTCCAAGCTAAGTGGGAGAGTCCCACCACCTATGATTAAGGATTGTCGGTTGATTACTTGCGAGGTTTCTGATTATTAGCATATTGATGGATTATTTCAGCTACAGGAAAGGAACATAATTAGTAATTCGAGCAAAGGAATTGTTAGAGGCGTGCTAAGGTTGACCTTATTGGCTCATGTTCAGAACTGGGGAAGGATTCAGGATTTATGCCTTGTATAGATGTGGGTTTCAAGGGAAGTGATTCTGTCGGGTGCTTCGCCGATGGAGTATTCATGTGCTAGAAGATTTATGGAATTGATTATATTCGGGGCCAAGGTAGAGCGAGTGGCTCTCAACAACGGTCCTAGTGGGTTCAAAAGGGCAAAGTGTGGTGATTAGTGATTGCGAGCCTATAGGTACGGTTAAGAATCAAGCTTGGTAGCAGCTTATGAGAAGGGGTATAGGATGTTCTATGATGTTTTGAGCAGTGTAGCAAATGTGAGGTATGAAATTGTTCGGGGGATTTGAGATAGCATGGTCTCGTGATTCAAGGTCACTCGAGATGAGTGCAGAAGGAGTGCGTCATATGTTGAATGGAGTTATTATTATTTATAAGGCAATCAAAGATAAATTGGAATAAGATATATTGATGAGCCATAGTTGAATTGGCATGTTAGTGGCAGTGATCAATTCCTTCAGCGCGATTGAGTTATGCAAGTGAATTGTGGCGGTACGTGTGAGGCTGGTCGGCCGCCGTAATTGATGTTATTCAGAAGTATTCTACTATTATAGCATGTTATGTGTAGGCGGGTCCCCGAAGGGCTATGGTGGCTTAAGACCATTACTTAGAGATTTGGCCTATTCTACGGTTATGAGAATTCACCTGTGTGTCGCAATGGTTCTCCTAGAGTGAGTTAAGTGGAATGTTTTTATATGATGAAGTGTTAATCTATTAATGGTCCCGGAGTTATGATGGGAATCGTGTTCTATCGTATATTGGCGTGTTGGGTGCAGTGAGTGGTAAGGAAATTGAAGTGAGGATCAAGGTTATAGTTCGGTGTTGACGAGAATGTCACGAGCTCGGATGAGCAGGAAAGTAGTTTCGATATTTAAAATAAGTTGGTATTGTTTTCAGCGTCACCTGAGATCGGTATTTGTGAAGGAGGCTTTGCATCCTGGTTATGGATTCTTGATCGCTTTTCAGCGTTAGTGCGGTCGGTGGTATGGATATACACACTTGTTATCTGTCATGAAAGGTCGTGGGGGCGTGTTCCACGGGATGATTGTACAAGCGTGGCATGTAGTCACGGATTGATTGGAGGGTGAAACCAAGTATGGAGATCGTGGTGATATCGTTAATATGAGAATTTATTCCTGGAGGGCACTCGGTTTATTGGGTTGCAGACTGTGGTTTACTCCGGTTATAATGGTTGTTCTTATATGTTATGAGAGAAAAGGGGAGTATTTATGGACCTTTGAAAGGTTATTAGCCTAGTTCGGTGCGATCAGAATCATCTTGAGGTCTATGGATGGATTTAAATATGAATGTGGAGTTTATATCAGGCCAGACGTGTTCATTTCAGTAATGCGCTCCGTATGGAGGAGTAGTCAGGGTGTTATTTCGTTGTCAAATATTTCATGTAATGATACATTGTGCCGTGTGAGTTGTGAGATGGCTTGGGAAGTTGCTTATATGTTGAGGTTTCCCGTAGAGATGATATTATGTGAGCAGAAGGGTTCTCGAGTTTCAGATCGTATGTCGCACCTCAGTTGTACTTGAGTTTTGTAGCCTATGGCACTATATGTACCCCCAGGGACGGTATTATACATTTAGCGAGCTTGTGAACGATATTCGGTATTTTATTGTAATGAGCAATCTAGCTCGATGTGCACCTCCTTAGGTGAGTGCTATGTTATTTGGATCGGGTTATGCACCGCAACAGTATGATGTTGAGTATAGTCTTCTATATGCTATTTTTGTATGCCTTGCTTCCTATTTTCTAAGGAAATTCCTTATTAGTGCGTGCGTTGAGTAGTTCCTTTTAGAGTTCATTTTCCTTTCGTAACTCGTTCGAATGGGCAGCTTATCGGCACGTTGTGGCATCATGTGAGATTTTTGGTCATGTTCGGGATGGCTTATTGCCTAGTCAGTTCGTATTGGGTGAGGCGAGATTATTGGATTTAGGATCGGTGCAATCTGATTTTATGAAATGTATTAAGGAGCTAAGACGATTATTCGGCTCAGAATGAGGTGATGGTTCTTGTCATGAGTATAGGCCCAATGATTTGTTTATTCGGCGGTTGGGTAGAATTTCTACACATCTCTTCCATCTTGGCGGTATTGTAAGAGTTAGAGTAAGACCTATGTAGGTCATGAGGTGCAATGAGAGCATCAGATTCGTGGAATTTCGACTCATTTGATGAGAGGATGTTATTATGGTCCTGTGAATAAAGCGGTGCAAGGTATAGATTCAGCGAAGGTATGCAGTCATATTCTGTGCATTATGTGGTGGTTGAAACGGTGTTCGTATGCTGGAAACAGGCCTCGCAGAGAATTTCGGATGTTGGAATTGGGGTCTGAGGCTTATGTGCTTAAGTGAAAAAAGATATCTTTAGAATGATCAAGCAAAAATGCCCAGCTGAGTTGTGATAGCACGGGTAGGTTCTCGAGGTGTTAAACAACGATTTCGGACAACTCCAGTGCAGTTCTTAGCACGTTCAAGGATGAACGTATGTTTAAGTGGGAGATAATATAACGCCCCGACCAGTCGTTTTGAGATCTAGCGCGCCGTTCAGTAGTTTGAGGCCAGGAGCAGCTTCATTTTTGGCACTATGACTTGTACGCGTGGTCGGAATTGAATTTCAGGAAGTTTAGAGTTGATTTGGAAAGAGAATTCTTATTTCGGAAGCTTAGTTGAAAGAATTGACTAAGATTGGATTTTAGAGTAAACGACTTTGAAATCGGTATTTGAAGGTTCCAGGAGGTTCGTATGATGATTTCGGACTTGGGCATATGCCCGGATCGGGTTTTGGATGACTCAGGAGCATTTTGGCGTCTATTATGAAGTTAGTATTTTGGAAGAAATTTCATAAGTTTGGGTTGAAGTGCATTTCAGTGTTATCGATATCTATTTGGGATTCCGAGTCTGGGAGTAGTTCCGTATGGTGATTCTGGAGTTGGGAGAGCGATCGGAAGTGAATTCGGATGTGCGTAGAGCATTTTGGAGCCATTTGGCTAAAGTTAAAAGTTTGAAGGTTTTGAGAAGTTTGACCGAAAGTGTACTTTTTGATATCGGGGTCAGAATCCAATTCCGGAAGTTAGAGTAGGTCCGTAATGTCGAATATGACTTAAGTGCAAAATTTGAAGTCAATCAGACGTGATTTGATAGGTTTAAACATCAAAAGTAGAAGTTTGAAACTCTATAGTTCATAAAGCTTGGATTGGAGGTCGATTCGTGATTTTAGCGTTGTTTGATATGATTTGAGGCCTCGAGCAAGTCCGAAATGTGTTTTGGAACTGGTTGGTATGATTGGTTAGGGTTCCGGGGGCCTCAGGTGGATTTCGGGTGATTAATGGATCGAAAATAGAATTTTTGGAAGGCTTAGGTTGCTGGTGTAACCGCACCCGCGAGAATAGGGCCGCAGGTGTGGAGCTGCAGAAGCGGCCCAATAGTCACAGATGCGGATTTGGCAAAGGAGAGATGGGACTACAGATGCGGTCGTTTAGCCGCAGAAGCGGGACTGCATCTGCGGTAATAGAATCCCATAAGCGGAAAAGAGGAGCCTGGGAAAAAACCGCAGAAGCGGTGGATTGGCTCGCACCTGCGGGACCACAGAAACGGTAAAGGGACCGCATGTGCGGAAAGTACTGGAGGCAGAGATGTATTTTAAAAATCGGGATTTGGCTATTTTCTCTCATATTTTCTTGACTTGGGCGATTTTTGGGAGAGCTTCAAGTGGGATTTTCATCATCAACGATGAGGTAAGCTGATTCCATCCATCTTGAGCTAAATACATCGATTATGTATAGATTTTAGCATGTAAATTGGTAGAAATTTGGGGTTTTGGTAGAAAGACTTAGAAATTTATATTCTTGGAATTTGACCACGATTTTGGGTATGGAATTTAGAGAAAATTATATATTTGAGTTCGTGAGGCTATGTGTAAACTTATTCTTCGAAATTTTTTGGAATCCGGGCTTGTGGGCCCGATGGCGTTTTTATCAACTTTTCGATCGGGGTTAGAAATTGTTATAAATTGGATTAATACGAGTAGTTTATCATATATTGATGAATTTGCATAATCATTGGCTAGTTTTGGAGTATTTGTCACCGATTCAAGTCTTCGGAAGGGCGTGGAATGCCGGTTATGGATCTCCCAAACACCATTCTCGCTATCCAAACACCATTACCCCTTTTTGCTAACCCTTTTGTGTCGATTACCTTTCTTTGATTACCCTCTTTAGAACCTGAAAAGACATTTTAAAAAAAAAAAAGAAGAAAAAAAGGAAAAGTAAAGGAAAGAAAACAAAACAGAAGAAAACTAAAAACAAAAGTTGCTTGAAGTTCAAGTTGATCCCGAAAGGATGCGTAGGCAGACTCTCTCTGGGGTTAGTTACACCAAAACAAAAATCCACATTGCCCCAAAAGTTGAAACTGGGGTAGATGTTATAATGATTCGACAATGGTTTCACTTGAAAGGTTCCAAAGTTATAATTCCAAAATGGGTTTTACAGAAAGATACCGAGAATTTTGGCGTCTGATTGCGCGAGGTTATGTCAATCAGATATAAAGGATCCGGATGAATTCTAGAATTTGTGTAATAATGGCTTCAAGCTAAGTGGGAGAGTCCCACCACCTATGATTAAGGATTTTCGGTTGATTACTTGCGAGGTTTCTGATTATTAGCATATTGATGGGTTATTTCAGCTACAGGAAAGGAACTTAATTATTAATTCGAGCAAAGAAATTGTTAGAGGCGTGTTAAGGTTGCCCTTATTGGCTCATGTTCAGACCTGGGGAAGGATTCAGGATTTATGCCTTGTATAGATGTGGGTTTCAAGGGAAGTGATTCTGCCGGGTGCTTCGCCGATGGGGTTTTCATATTCTAGAAGATTTATGGAATTGATTATATTCGGGGCTAAGGTAGAGCCGGTGGCTCTCAGCAACGGTCCTAGTGGGTTCAAAAGGGCAAAGCGTGGTGATTAATGATTGCGAGCCTATAGGTACGGTTAAGAATCAAGCTTGGTAGCAGCTTATGAGAAGGGGTATAGGATGTTCTATGAAGTTTTGAGCAGTGTAGCAATTGGGAGGTATGAAATGGTTTGGGGGATTTGAGATAGCATGGTCTCGTGATTCAAGGTCACTCGAGATGAGTGCGGAAGGAGTGCGTCATATGTTGAATGGAGTTATTATTATTTCTAAGGCAATCAAAGATAAATTGGAATAAGATATATTGATGAGCCATAGTTGAATTGGCATGTTGGTGGCAGTGATCAATTCCTTCAGCGCGATTGAGTTATGCAAGTGAATTGTGGCGGTACGTGTGAGGCTGGTCGGCCACCATAATTGATGTTATTCAGAAGTATTCTACTATTATGGCATGTTATGTGTAGGCAGGTCCCGGAAGGGCTATGGTGGCTTAAGACCGCTACTTAGAGATTTGGCCTATTCTACGGTTATGAGAATTCACCTGTGTGTCGCAATTGTTCTCCTGGAGTGAGTTAAGTGGAAAGTTTTTACATGATGAAATGCTAATCTATTGGTGGTCCCGGAGTTATGATGGGAAACGTGTTCTATCGTATATTGGCGTGTTGGGTGTAGTGAGTGGTATGGAAATTGAAGTGAGGATCAAGGTTACAGTTCGGTGTTGGCGAGAATGTTACGAGCTCGTATGAGTAGGAAAGTAGTTTCGATGTTTAAAGTAAGTTGGTATTGTATTCAGCGTCACTTGAGATCGGTGTTTGTGAAGGAGGCTTTGCATCCTGGTTATGGATTCTTGATCGCTTTTCAGCGTTAGTGCGGTCGGTGGTATGGATATACTGACTAGTTATCTGTCACGAAAGGTTGTGGGGGTGTGTTCCACGAGAAGATTGTACAAGCGTGGAACGTAGTCACTGATTGATTGGAGGATGAAACCAAGTATGGAAATCGTGGTGGTATCGTTAATATGAGAATTTATGCCTGGAGGGCACTCGGTTTATTGGGTTGCGGACTGTGGATGATTACTCCGGTTATGATGATTGTTCTTATGTGTGAGAGAAAAAGGGAGTATTTATGAACCTTTGAAAGGTTATTAGCCTAGTTCGGTGCAATCAGAATCATCTTGAGGTCTATGGATGGATTTAAATGTGAATGTGGAGTTTATATCAGGCCAGACGTGTTCATTTCAATAATGCGCTCCTTATGGAGGAGTAGTCAGGGTGTTATTTTGTTGTCAAATATTTCATGTAATGATACATTGCGCCGTGTGAGTTGTGAGATGACTTGGGAAGTTGCTTATGTGTTGAGGTTCCGTGTAGAGATGATATTATGTGAGCAGGATGGTTCTCGAGATTCGGATCGTATGTCGCACCTCAGTTGTACTTGAGTTTTATAGCCTATGGCACTATATGTACCCCCAGGGACGGTATTATACATTTAGCGTGCTTGTGATCGATATTCGATATTTTGTTATAATGAGCAATCTAGCTCGATGTGCATCGCCATAGGTGAGTGCTCTGTTATTTAGATCGGGTTGCGCGCCGTAACAGTGTGATATTGAGTATAGTCTTCTATATGCTATTTTTGTACGTCGTGCTTCCTATTTTCTAAGGAAAGTCCGTATTAGTGCGTGCGTTGAGTAGTTCCTTCTAGAGTTCGTCTTCCTTTCGTAACGCGTTTGAATGGGTAGCTTATCGGCACGTTGTGGCATCATGTGAGATTTTTGGTCATGTTCGGGATGGCTTATTGCCTGGGCAATTCGTATTGGGTGAGGCGAGATTATTGGATTTAGGATCGGTGCAATATGATTTTATGAAGTGTATTAAGGAGCTAAGACGATTATTCAGCTCAGAATGAGGTGATGGTTCTTGTCATGAGTATATGCCTAATGATTTGTTTATTCGGCGATTGGGTATGAATTTCTACACATCTCTTCCGTCTTGGCAGTATTGTAAGAGTTAGAGTAAGACCTATGTAGGTCATGAGGTGCAATGAGAGCATCAGATTCGTGGAATTTCGACTCATTTGATGAGAGGATGTTATTATGGTCCTGTGAATAAAGCGATGCAAGGTATGGATTCAGCGAAGGTATGCAGTCATGTTCTGTGCATCATATGGTGGTTGATACGGTGTTCGTATGTTGGAAACAGGCCTCGCGGAGAATTTCGGATGTTGGAATTGGGGTCTGAGGCTTATGTGCTTAAGTGAAAAAGGATATCTTCAGAGTGATCAAGCAAAAATGCCCAGCTGAGTTGTGATAGCATGGGTAGGTGCTCGAGGTGTTAACCAACGATTTCGGACAACTCCAGTGTAGTTCTTAGCACGTTCAAGGACGAACGTATGTTTAAGTGGGAGAGAATATAACGCCCCGACCGGTTGTTTTGAGCTCTAGCGCGTTGTTCAGTAGTTTGAGGCCAGGAGCATCTTCGTTTCAGGCACTGTGACTTGTACGGGTGGTCGGAATTGAATTTCAGGAAGTTCAGAGTTGATTTGGAAAGAGAATTCTCATTTCGGAAGCTTTAAGTTGAAAGAATTGACTAAGACTGGATTTCAGAGTAAACGACCTCGAAATTGGGATCTGAAGGTTCCAGGAGGTTCGTATAATGATTTCGGACTTGGGCGTATGCCCGGATCGGGTTTTGGATGACTCGGGAGCATTTTGGCGCCTATTGTGGAAGTTAGCATTTTAGAAGAAATTTCATAATTTTGGGTTGAAGTGCATTTTAGTGTTATCGATATCTATTTGGGATTCTGAGTGTGAGAGTAGTTCCGTATGGTGATTCTGGAGTTGGGAACGCGATCGAAAGTGAATTCGGATGTGCGTGGAGCATTTTGGAGCCATTTGGCTAAAGATAGAAGTTTGAAGGTTTTGAGAAGTTTGACCGGAAGTGGACTTTTTGATATCGGGGTCGAAATCCGATTCCGGAAGTTGGACTAGGTCCGTAATGTCGAATATGACTTAAGTGCAAAATTTGAAGTCAATCGGACGTGATTTTATAGGTTTAAACATCAAAAGTAGAAGTTTGAAATTCTATAGTTCATAAAGCTTGGATTGGAGGTCGATTCGTGATTTTAGCGTTGTTTGATATGATTTGAGGCCTCGAGCAAGTCTGGAACATGTTTTGGAACTGGTTGGGGTCCCGGGGGCCTCGGGTGGATTCCGGGTGATTAACGGATCGAAAATAGAATTTTTGGAAGGCTGAAGTTGCTGGTTGTTGGTGTAACCACACCCGCGAGAATAGGGCCGCAGGTGCGGAGCCGCAGAAGCGGCCCAATAGTCGCAGATGCAGATTTGGCAAAGGAGAGTTGGGACCACAGATGAGGTCGTTTGGCCGCAGAAGCAGGACCACATCTATGGTAATAGAAGCCTAGAAGTGGAAAAGGGGAGCCTAGGAAAAAATCGCAGAAGCGGTGGATTGGCTCGCACCTGCGGAATCGCAGAAGCGTTAAAGGGACCGTAGGTGCGGAAAGTGCTGGAGGCGGAGATGTGTTTTAAAAATCAGGATTTGGCCATTTTCTCTCATATTTTCTTGGCTTGGGCGATTTTTGGGATAGCTTCAAGTGGGATTTTTCATCATCAACGATAAGGTAAGCTAATCCCATCCATCTCGAGCTAAATACATCGATTATGTATGGATTTTAGCATGTAAATTGGTAGAAGTTTGGGGTTTTGGTAGAAAGACCTATAAATTTATATTCTTGGAATTTGACCACGATTTTGGGTATGGAATTTAGAGAAAATTATATATTTGAGTTCGTGAGGCTATGGGTAAACTTATTCTTCGAAAATTTTCGGAATCCGGGCATGTGGGTCCGAGGGCATTTTTGTCAACTTTTTGATCGGGGTTAGGAATTGTTATAAATTGGATTAATATGAGTAGTTTATCGTATACTGATGAATTTGCATAATCATTGGCTAGTTTTGGAGTATTTGGCACCGATTCAAGTCTTCGAAAGGGCGTGGAATGCCGATTATGGATCTTCGGAGCGAGGTGAGTCTCCTTTCTAACCTCGTAAGAGGGAATTGTCCCCATAGGTGAAATAATTGGTTATGTGCTCCTATTTGTGGGGGCTATGTACGCACGAGGTAATGAGAGTCCATGCGTCACTACTATTATATTTAATTTCGGGTAGTATAGGACCCAAAAGCATGTTATTCTTGGAATATTTGTAATCATATTGTCAATTTGGATTGCTTAAATCACATCGAATTAGGGAATAAATTTCTAAAAAGGATTTAAACTTCATTTTCTTAAATTGTTAAAAGAGAATTTGTTTTTTCTTAGATAATTGTTTCCTGATGACTTCTTGATTGACTGTCCGTATGTGTTTAAATTATGGAACGGGCCGAACACCTCGGTAGTCCCTTCCAGTATATTGCATTTACTTTCTGTCCATTTGTATTCCGGACAGATGTTGTATTATATTGTTTCTTAGAAATAGTTCATGCACTTGTGACACCGAGTTCTGGGGATGTATATGGGTTTATTCGGAAATTTAAAATTATTAAATATTTCATCATTTATTTAGTAGAATTTATCACGTATTATTTAAATGCATAAAAGAAGTGATTATTAGAAAATATTTAAAAACGAGAAGTTACTAGTTATTTGTTGTTGTCTTGCTTGATAGTGGAGTCCGGCACCATCACGACCCTAGTCGATTTTGGGTCGTGACATTGTATCTCCTTCTGCATCTTTCAACTTTATGTATTTAGTTTTAGTCTTTCATAGATAGTATTTCCAGACTTGTATTGTGTAGACGCTTATGTACTCCGTAACACCCGTATGTTGGAAATTTCCGTATTGGGTTTTGACCTTCTATCCAGTTTTATTGAGAATTTGATGACTTAAACATGTGTTATTTTATTTTTCATTAAAAAGTGTTGAGTATTTTTAAGTGTCGGCTTGCCTAGTACCATGTAAGGCCAACACGACAGGCTAATTTTGGATCATGACAAGTTGGTATCAGAGTCTATGTTACATAGGTCTCACGAGTTATAAGCAGTTTTAGTAGAGTCTTGCGGATCGGTACAAAGACGTTTGTATTTATCTTCGAGAAGTGGTCGAACCCTTATGAAACTTCACATTCTTTTATTCTTGTCGTGCGAATTTGTTGATTTCGATAACTAAATTTATGTATTCTATTCTCTCACATATAGTAAGGACACGTGCTACCAGAGGGGACGAAAAACCGCCAGTGCCACCAGCTAGGGTCATGAGAGTTAGAGGTCGTGGTACGGGCGAGGTAGGGGCAGATGTGTAGTTCGTACAACATCTAGAACAACGCCTGCAGATCCACCAGTCGCTCCAGCTCAGGAGCTGATAACAAATACGATTGCGCCAGTGGGACCGGCTTAGGCACCAGCTGTGCCCATTGTGATTCTAGGCCTTCAGGAGGCCTTGGCTCAGATTTTGACTGTGTACACCAGCCTTGTTTAGGTAGTCTTTGTTCTGGCCGTATCAACCACTTCTCAGGCCGGAGGAGGTATTCAGACTCCCGCCACCCGTACTCTAGAGTAGGTGATGCAGGGACTTCATGTGAGCACATAATTTTTGCTCTACATAAAAATATACTCCTAAAAAAGCGCCCAAAAATAGTTTTCTGCTTGGTTTAGATTTTTGTACGATTTAAAAAAAAAAAATCAAATTTATTGTCTGCAGTTTATCGCATTTAGTTGCATTTTTAGCCTAATTAGGAATATTTTAAATCATAAAACGTCAAAAATTAATTTCATCTTTTATTTTGTTGCATTCTAACACTTTAGTTGCGTTTTTAGGATTTAATTACATCGTTAAAAGCATTAGTTAAATACATAAAATCACAAAGTATTTTCTTAGGTTAGTTAATTAGTTGTATTAGTCCATCATTAGGTAAAATAGAATAAATAGGCTAGCCATACAAAAATGGGATTTAATTAGATTTTTGAGTCTAAAGTGACTAATTTTGCAAGGGACATTTACATATATATACCATATTCCATACTATATTACATAATATGTAGATATTAACTATATTACATCAAATGTCCATAAAATTTTTTCAATAATGTTAACATATGGGCCCCACCCACTTTTCTTACCAAAAGGAAGGAATATTTGTTGCTTTTGTATTTTTTAAATTGAAAACATAGGGTGATTGGTGTAGCTTTTGTGTGGGTTAAAGTGGAAACATGGTATAGTGGGTATGATTTAATTATAAAAAAGTAAAAGTGGGTCTTGATTACTACAATTCAAGAAAGAAATTGTAGTAACCAATATAAAATTACACGATATTGCTCTTTCAATTGCAAATTCAATTTGCAAATTATTTGTAGTCATGTAGATTAGCCGTGTTAATTATGTGTATAAATTATAGTTGCTAGTATGTACAACTTATAAATGTAGTTATTTTGTAGTCATGTCGATTTGTTGTCTTAACTTTGTAGATTAATTGTAGTTGCGATTTTCTATATTTTTACAAATGTTGTTATTTTGTAGTCATTCTGTAGTTCTTACTATTTCTTATTTTATTTTTTTAAGAATTATATAGGTATTATATAGATTAATACTTAATTTTTATGGTAATGTAAAATAATTTTTATTTTGTGCAGATTTGACATTATTTTGCACCACATAAAAAGTGTGGGAGTGAAAAGAGAGGGTCAAACGTGGGGATGGAGGGTTATGGATAAAATATAAGAGTATTTTATTTGTGTGGGGTGGTAGTGGGAAAGAGTAAATATATATTGGTATTTAATTTGTGTGGGGTGAGTTAGTTAATAATTATGTCTAATTTATAGGACCCATTAATAGTGTAAGGAATTTGAATTATGATATAGATTAGTAATTAAGTGAACATTTATGTAATAAAATCAAAAGTTTAACATATTATGTAGTATAGTATGGTATTTGGTATATACGTGTAAAAATTCCATTTTGCAAAGTCTAACAAAGAAAAGAAGATAGGGCTGCTATGTTCAAAATGGGCTAAACACCGTAAGCAGCCCAATTCATAAAAATTTGCCAAAGCCCAAGACTAATGCACAAAAGAGGAAAAAAGAGCACACTAAGAAAAATCTAGAGCTAAAACAAAAGCTGCACAACAGCTGGAGGGAAAAAGAAACGAAACAAGAGAGAAACAGACGAGAGAAAAGACGGCTTCTCTTCATCACCACGAGGAACTCCTCCTATTTTCCTCCATTTTTTTATCATGTACGAAGCTACTTAAGTGCTCAATGAAAAGCAGCTGCAAATCTCCGGCCAAACAATCACAAACCCATCGTAAGAAAAGCACCACTTTCAGCCACATATAATCAACACAAACCTCCACCAAAGTCCAGCCCTAAAACAGCCATTCAACCCCCAAAGCCACCGTAAATCAGCCACTAACACCACCTGAAAACATCACTCTAATACAACCCCAAAATCTGCCCGAAAATTAGCCACAAAATAGATCAAAACCAACTGTTTTTCTCCATAATTAAACCCAGCAAGGTCCGACTTTGTTATCTCATTTTGGTCGAGTTAGAAGAGGTCAAAGTTTGAGGTCTGTTTGAATTCTCGTCCGATGCTCCGGTCAGCGAGTTTGGGGTGGAACGTCACCGTTGATTTCCGTTTCCAAAACCAATTCTTGTTTTCTCTGTATGCAACAAAGGTTAGAAATCTATCAATGAAGGATTCATTCTTTTTAATCTACTAATTATTTCTTATAATGCTTATATTTTTGGTTTAGATCGATCTAAATTTTTGTTACTTTTTCTCCATTAGTTTTGTTTCTGTTTGTTTGATTGAAATTAGTTTTACAAGTAACTAAAATGTGAGTTTTTCATCTATGTTTTTAGGTTAATATTATTTGATAAGTCCATTTTAGACTTAAAACGTAAATGAGTCAATGTTTTAAAGGAAATTCATTTTTTATCAATAACATTTGTGTTAACATTCTATTCTTTATTTGATTTTATGTTGCTTGCTTTCCATTATTTTGATATCTTGTTTCATGAAAGAACATTTGCTATTAAGTTTAAAATTATTTTAATAATTTAATACTTCCTCTGTTTCGTATTATTTGAGATAGTTTGACTGGGCATATAATTTAATAAACAAGAGTAGACCATTGCCAAATCACCTTAAGTACCAATTTTACACTTAAGGGCCCACATGCTAGCTTTTTCGTGAAAATCATGATAAAGTAGATACTACTAAATCAAATGTGGCTCACATGTCAAATCTTCTGCCACATTAACTAAGTAAAAAAACTTTTCCTTCAATTCAAAGGTCCAGTACCTCAAATTTTTTATGTATGTGAATTTTCTTTAATTCTTGTGGTGCCAAAAAAGTTGTCTCTTTCATTCTTGTGGCGCCAAAAATTTCTCTTTTTTAATTTGGTGAAAAGCTTGTCTATTTAGACTATAATCCATTTTATAAGCAATTGCGGATTTTTGAAAATTTAATGGTGTTGTTCATCACCATAGGTCTTGAATCACGGCGTGGTCGATTATCTAGTGACTTTGGTCAAATAATGTCACTTTATAACTTCAATTAATGTGTTTTTATTGGTAATTTGGGATAAAAAATGAAGCACATAAGTAAGTACATAGGCTCGCGATATTTCAATTTTCACGAAAATAATTGGAACTACACCAAAAAATATGAAAGAACCAAAATACAAGAAGCCACATGCCAACAAGTATGGAAAAGATCTGACATGTAGTGGGTTCACTTTTTAAACATTTGACTTGTCAACCCAACCTAATAAAGTTACCATCACAAAGAGTTTACTCTTAAATTCAGCGGGTCCGTGTCAGATTTTTGAAGGAGGGATGGTAAGAGTTATATTGGTATCTCAAAAGTAAAGGGTTACCAAATTTAGAAATGTGTAATTTATTTTGGAACAGACTAAAAAGGAAAGTACCTCAAATAATATGAAATGGAGGGAGTAAAAGCTAAAAAATGGAGTCTTAAGTTGAAGAAACTATGGTGTATTAGAGCAATTGGGCATGTAATTTTAATGTGAGATTGATGAGATTTTGGGCTTTTAGATTTGATAAGTCACAACAAGGATTATGGTTCGGGAAGATAACAATGAAATAAAAATTTACACTTCATCCACAAAATGATTTCCGTACTCTCATTACCTAATAATAATCCCAAACTTAGGAAATTAACTTATGAACATCTTAGCTTGCTTTAGGCACGATTAATCATGAAATATCATGACTATGGATACGGTTCCCGTGGTGTAGTCATGATACATAATCCTCAATTTGAGTGCATGTTTCGCGAGACTTGACCATAACTTCAAATGATAATAATAATAATAATAAACCTCTTGCAAATCGCGGATGCGTTTCACGTGACGCGATTCGCAATGTGTACAAGAACAATAAGTGCGCGACATCGCGACTTATTTAAATAAATACCATAAATACTAAATGTGTTTAAATATTTAATTAAAAGCGGTTAAAAGTAAAAATGTACAATAGTTTTTGAACATGTAATAAATCAAATAATTAGGCCAATTATTAATAGTTGAGTGGCCGTGCTAAACCACAAAACTCGGGAGTGCCTCACACCTTCTCCTAGGTTAACAGAATTCCTTACTCGGTCTACTGATTTTCGCGGACTTTTAAAATAGAGTCAAATTTTCTCAATTTGAGATTTTAAAATAAATCGGTAATTAGGACACCATAACAATTACCCTAAGTATTAACTCTGAGTTAAATAAATAATCTCATTTCGAATAATGTTACTTTAATTTGAAAAGCTCCCTATCCCTCAGGGAAAATGAGGTGTGATAGCTCTGGCGACTCTCATGGGGATCGAACCCAGAATCTCTGGTTCAAGGTTCAGAATTCGAGCTTAGATGACTGTTATACTTGGCTTTTATTCCCTATCTGTTTTTAAGTGTTTGAGCATAATGTGCTAAATGCCAATTTTTACCGCTTTGATAATGTTTGAACTGTATATAGAATTGTTACGAAACCCTTCTTCTTTGTGAGTCTTTTAAATCTTCTGGGAAGCGCATGCTGGCGTGACTTCTTTTCTGTTAGCCTCATAACCTAATTTAGAATGAGAATCAGATTAGTTACAAAATCGGACGACCTTTTGATTACCGGTATGTTGCCTCCCTCGGCTCGAGCTATCCGCTCGGGTAAGCCAGGTCTACGACAATATGCCCAGGATTTAAACTTAGAATAACATAGCCTCATGCCGGATCTCTAGTAGGAACGTTTGTTTGCATCACGTGCATTTGACTTTTGGGACTCAACACAGGGGTTGTGTCCCTTTAGGATAGGTGTATCCAAATTAAAAGTCCATCCTGATGCAACTTACGCGCTACTTGTGCATCAGTTTGTTTGAGCTTGCATGTTAACTGGCCTCTAGAATAGGGAAAGAAAAAAAATCAAAAAATAAAAACCAAGAGTGAGAGGTAAGTATTTGAAAAATTCCGAAACTCTGCCGAAATTTAAAAAAAGAGAGAGAAAGAAATAAGCTAATGTTTTCAAAAAAGTCATGCTTCCGTCAAAACTAGCCGAACTATGTAGATCTGATTCTTACTGGATGTGAGATACGTTGGCAAACCTCTTCGGTTCCGTTCCCAATTTTTAAAAAATCCAAAAATATTTTCTTTTAATTCCTTCTTCAACTTTCTTTGCTTAGAAAATTAAAAAAAATAAAGATCCAAAAATATTCTCTTTCTTATTTAGAAGTCTTTCTTTCGAAAATTTCAAAAAAAAAAATCAATCAAAATCAAAATTCCAAAAATATCTTCTTTCCTCCTTAGGAGCCTTTCTTTAAAACATTTCAAATAAATAAATACAATTAGGGTGTATACTCAATTCCCGATATTCCTAAACTATGTATTGATCTAATTCATGCGGCATCATGACACGTAGGTAATCCCCATCGTATTTGATCATAGCCATAAACAAATTGAGTGAAAAATGAACCAAAAAATTAAAAGAGAGAAAATTGAGTGAAAAATAAAAAAAGAGTGATGAAAAAAAAAATAATAACAAAGAAAAACAAATGAGCGAAAAACAACAAAAAAGGGGAAGAAAGCACCAGTAAACAAAATCCAAATAAAAAGAGCTAGAAATGGAAATGATAGAGGTATAGAATGGATAAGGACATTTAAATGAAGGGATGAAACATACAACCGTTCAAACACATGGTAGAAGTGTTTAACTGTTTAGGTGCATTGCATCTCAACGTGCGATTTTCTATATGTTAAATGTCTCAAAATTAACAAGGTTGTGGGTTGTGCAAATTAGCCAGGTTTTGTTTAGGTGATTGGTTTTGTTGGTAATCTGGCTTCCCATCCTTACTTCATAAGATCCAAAGACAGAGTTCTTATGGCCTTCGAAAATCATCTACCAATTATCGATCCTAAGGATAGCCCGGCACCGGCTATTCCACAACAAGAATCAGCAACTGGTGAAGAGAATAGGATATCGCGTCTCTGCATGTTGAAAATGTGGGACGCCTGGTCTAATGGTAGGGAACCGCCGAGTGCAATTCCTGGTTCCCTGAGCTGACCCAAAGGTCAGGTGGGGCTACCAACATCCCTGTGTCCAACTCGCTCATCCCATGTGGGTACCCTCCAATGCCGTTTAATGGTCCCCGGATGCCTTCTCTGGTTCGCCTCTAGGCACTTGCCTCAAAGGCACCACTAGCAATATTCTCTGTAGCTCCACAACGCAACCAACTATACCACGACTGTATGTTGAGCCTCCAATGTTCACCTTTCAGTTTCAACCAGAAATAACATACGTGAACCCATACTCATTTACTCAACCACCGCAATATGATTTCTAGGTAGAGCAAGAAAAGGTTATCATGAATCCCAAGCAAGAGGAAATGGCTCGGAAGATGAAAAGCCTAGAACAAAGCCTGAAAAACATGCAAGGCCCGAGTGGCCAAAAGAGTGTCTCATACTCTAACCTGTGTATGTTTCCCCATGTTCACTTGTCGGCGGTCTTCAAAATGCCAAAATTTTAAAAGTACGGTGGGCACAGAGACCCGATCACTCATCTGAAACGATATTGTAACCAGCTGAGGGGCGCTGGCGGAAAAGATGAGCTGTTAATGACCTATTTTGGAGAAAGTCTCACCAAAATTGCTTTCGAGTGGTACATCGGCCAAAGATTACCCATTGGCACATAAGAGACGATTTGGCCCGAGATTTTGTCCGCCGGTTCCAGTATAATGTGGACATCGCTCCTGACAGAAACTCTTTGTCCAATTTAAAAAAGAACACATCAGAAAGCTTTTGTGAATATGCTGTCAAATGGCGCGAGCAAGCCGCCAGGGTAAAGCGTCCAATGGACGAAGCTAAAATGGTTACGGTCTTCATACGAGCTCAAGAGGCGGACTACTTCTAGAACATGATGTCTCCTATGGGTAGACCGTTCACTGAGGCTATCAAAATTGGGGAGATGGTAGAAATTGGGTTAAAAACGGGTCGAATCTTGAGTCATGCTGCCTTTAAGGCCATATCACAAGCCATTCAGAATGGTTCGGAGGGTTTGATGAACAGAAATTGGAGAGAAGAGGGAGCCATGATGGATTCGAGCTCGAAGGGGGCCCGCAGGGCATTCAACTAATCATATATGCTTCTTAAGGTCCCACAACACTATTATCCCCATCAAGATGTTGCTTATGCTGTGGCACCGCCTTCATATGCGGTGATGACCGTGCAACCTTACACGCGACCACAATATTATACACAAAATCGAGCTCCACCTCCAAAAAATGTCCGTCCCTACCAAGATCCATATAATCCCCAACCAAATGATCCCTAATACAATCCTCGCCCAATGAGCCTTTTAGAAAGAAAGAGTATACCCCTATTGGTTAATCATACTCGAGCTTGTTCCAAAAGCTAATCGGTCTAGATCTGCTACAGCCAGTGGCCCCGAACTGTACAAACCCCGAATCCCCCTTGCACCGGGCTAATGCTAGATGTAAATACCACTCTGGAGCAGTGGGACACAGTACAAAGGACTGTTGGACCCTCAAGAGGGCAGTTGAAGACTTGACTGAAGTTGAAAGAATCGTTCCTCGGGATGAAGAGGCTCATGATGTGACGAACAATTTGTGAAGATGAGGAATTTGATCCGACACTGAAGGCCATTGCAGCCATTGTCGATACAGAAGAAAAACCCAAAAATGGTCCCCAAGCCTGAAAGTTCCCCATCAGATATGAGTCTCGGTAGCCAGTCTTGCTATCCTTTCTGCGTTCGAATTATCTCAGGGTATGATCCAGATATTTTACTTTATTGTCTTACTCTCCGATGTAAACCCTTATATCTTCAAAATTCGAAGAAAAAAAATCAAATGAAATTAATATTTTAATCGTTCAGGAATGTCTCTTTTCTTAATCTTGTCACTTTTCTTATTCTCTTTTCAGTTCTGTTAAATGCAGATTTCAATAACATGACATCTTTGCGGACTTCATGCCAGATCCTAGTCAGACGTTGAAATAATGAATCAAGAATCAGAATGCAACAAATATAGGTTTAAGTAAATAAAACAAAGAAACGAAAGAACTAAAGGAAAATTAGCTCCAGATTGGAAAGGTCTATACATTACAACAATAGTATTACTAAAAGAGAGTATTGTACTTGGGACACATCGAAAGAAATATCCCCGAAACAACTGTCAACACAAGTGTAGTCAAAAGGTACTATGTTGGATCTCTCTATATAGTATTAATGTTCTCCGGTTGGGATAATGAAGGCTTTCATTCTCGCTACCCAAACACCATTAACCCTTTTTGCTAAAAGAAAAAAAAGGAAAGAAAACAAAACAGAAGAAAACCAAAAACAAAGTTGCTTGAAGTTCAAGTTGATTCCGAAAGGATGCGTAGGCAGCCTCTCTCTGGGGTTAGTCACACCAAAACAAAAATCCACATTGCTCCAAAAGTTGAAACTGGGGCAGATGTTATAATGATTCGACGATGGTTTGACTTAAAAGGTTCCAACGTTATAATTCAATCCAAGTTCTTTTTACCCAAATTCTTTTCAAGTCCTTCTGATCAATCGGCAAAGATGTTAAAAAGTGGAGGATACAATTGTTTGGATCTGATACAACCAAATGAGATAAATAAAATGAGAGTCTTATTGGTGAAAACCTTCACGGGCACTATAAGACGATCGTGCACAGGGATTCAAAAATGAGAGAGTCCTGTTAGTGGAAATGCACAAAGAGCACTATACGGCGAAAATGAGAAGAGAAATGAGAGAGGCCGGCTAGTGAAAACCCGCAAAGGGCGCCATTGATCGAAAAGATGATCCCTATAGTGATTGGCATAAACATAGTCCTCGACAAGGTTTCTCGGTTTCAAGGCAAAAGTTGTGATGAATTTCTGAGAGCCGGACAATTTACATAGATCAGGAATCCAGTCCAAAAGGCATATCATGTTCATTGAAGTCCACATGTACTCCAGATAAGTTCTTCTTTCCTTTCCCCGAAATGGATACCTCTTGTCTAAATTCATTCTCCATTCTACTGCTTGTTTTTCTTTGAATCCCTTTCGGTCTAACTCTGTTCCAAACAAAGTCAAAGAAGGGATGACAAGACTGATTTACAGGGCTTTTGTTTGATACAAGGTAATATGCAAAAAAGGCACCCAGTCTTGGCAAAGACATCAAGTCGACCTCGACTCGCCATGGTGGATAATTTTTTGAAATTGAAAACTCTTGAAAGAAGGAAATCAAGTTGAAATGCATATAAAGGCAAAATGAAGCTAAAAAGGTTGAGTCCCACGCGACTAACCATCTTGGCAAGGTTTGAAAAGCAGAGGATTCCCCAATACTTTGAAATTAAAAAAATTGGAAGAAAGAAAGTCAAATGCCCACAAAGGCAAAATAAAGTTGAAAAGATTAACTCTCATGCACTTGCTTATGACTCGGGAGAGGGTATATGGTACTACTTTCGATGAGGTAGTTGATATTTTTTGGCACATAGAGATGGTCCGTAGTCAGGAGCGTGAGGAGAGGGAGGCCAAGCGGCCTCGAGGTTAAGGTGGTTTCAGTGGTGTTCCTTCTGGGGGCAAGTCCTACCCCAACAGGGGTCGTCCTTATAGGCCCGCTCAGATGGCTCGTCCAGTTCACCGTGGTGCATCATTCGGCCATGGTTCATATAATGCTCGTTAGGGTCAGTCATATCTCAGTGGCCTTCCAACACAGATTTCGTCTGTGCTCTATCGGTTCAGGGTTCATCTATGCCAGGTCCTTCTAGCTATTATCCCGGTAATCGAGGTCCCCCTTCAGTCCCACCACTAGTACTAGGGAGTTGCTTCGAGTGCGGGAATTTTAGGCATATGTAAAGGCAGTGTCCTCGTCGCCCGGGAGGTCCGGTGCAACAGAGGAGTCAGGTTGTGACTTCCGTAGAGGCTACTTTAACACCCGCTCAGCCAGCTCGGGGTGGGGCCCAGACAACTCGAGATTGACCTAGAGAGAGAGGACGATCATGCCTGATTTTGTGCTATTCCTGCCAGGCTAGATGTTGTTGCTTCAGATGCAGTGATCACATGTATTGTCTTAGTATGCCACATGAATGATATATTATTTAACTGTGTTCCACTTATTCGTATGTATCATCATATTTTGCTCATTATCTGGATATGCCCCGTGAAGCCTTAGTTTTATTTGTTCATGTATCTACGCTTGTGGGCGATACTATTGTTGTGGACCGTGTATATCGGCGTGTGTAGTGACTATTGGGGGATTGAAGACTAGAGTTGATCTCTTATTGCTTAGTATGGTTGACTTCGACGTGATATTGGGTATGGATTAATTGTCTCCATGTCATGCTTATGGATTGTCATGCTAAGACTGTGACATTGGCGATGTCGGGTTGCCAAGGATCAAGTGGAGAGGTTCTCTAGACTATGTTCCCAGCAGAGTGATTTCATATTTGAAGGCTCAACGGATGGTTGGGAAGGTTTGTTTATCTTATTTGGCCTTTGTGAGGGATGTTGGTGTTGATACCTCTACTATTGATTCTGTTCCGATGGTGCGAGATTTCCCGAATGTGCTTTTTGCAGACCTGTCGGGCATGTCGTCCGACATGGATATTGATTTTGGTATTGACTTGGTGCAAGACACTCGACCCATTTCTATTCCTCCGTATCGTATGACACTAGTTGAGTTGAAGGAATTGCAAGAGCATCTTCAGGAGATTCTTGATAAGGGGTTTATTAGGCCTAGTATGTCACCTTGGGGTGCACTGGTTCTATTTGCGAAGAAGATGGATGGTACTATGCGGATGTGCATCGACTATAGGCAGCTGAACAAAGTTACAATCAAGAACAAGTATTATTTGTCGCGCATTGATGATCTATTTGACTAGCTTCAAGGAGCGAGGGTGTTCTCTAAGATTGATTTGAGGTTTGGGTACCACTAGTTGAAGATTCGAGACTAGGATATTCTAAAGACGGCATTCAGGACCCGTTATGTTCATTATGAGTTCCTTGTGATGTCTTTTGGGTTGACCAACGCCCCAACATCATTCATGCATCTAATGAACAGTGTATTTCAGCCTTATCTCGACTCGTTTGTCATAATATTCATTGATGATATCCTGGTATACTCTCGTAGCCAGGAGGAGCATGCCCAACATTTGAGGATTGTGTTGTAGCGATTGAGGGAGGAGAAACTTTATACCAATTTCTCCAAGTGTGAGTTTTGGCTTAGTTTAGTGGTGTTCTTGGGGCACTTGGTGTCCAATGAGGGGATTCAGGTAGATCCAAAGAAGATAGAGGTGGTTCAGAGTTGGCCTAGACCGTCCTCAGCTACGGAGATTCAGAGCTTTCTCGGCTTGGCCAGTTATTATCGTTGCTTCATTGAGGGTTTCTCATCTATTGCATCGCCCTTGACCAAATTGACCCTAAAGGGTGCTACTTTCAGGTGGTCGAATTACTGTGAGAAGAGCTTAGAAGCTCAAGACTGCCTTGACCTTAGCTCGAGTTCTAGTTTTTCCTTCAGCTCCAGGCTCTTTTACGGTGTATTATGATGCTTCTCAGATTGGTATTGGGCATGTCTTGATGCAGGAGGGTAGAATAATTGGTTATGCTTCGCGCCAGTTGAAGCCCCATGAGAAGAACTACCATGTTCATGATTTGGAGTTGGCTGCCATCATTCACGCATTGAAGATTTGGAGGCATTATCTGTACGATGTGTCTTGTACGGATCATCGGAGCCTCCAGCACTTGTTCAAACAAAAGGATCTAAATTTGAGGTAGCGGAGATAGTTGGAGTTGCTAAAGGACTATGATATTACCATTCTGTATCATCCCTGGAAGGCCAATATGGTGGCTGATGCCTTAAGTAAGAAGGCGGTGAGTATGGGTAGCCTTGCATTCATTCATGTTGTTGAGAGACCTCTTGCATTTGATGTTCAGGCCTTGGCCAACCAGTTTGTGAGATTAGATGTTTCGGAGCCCAGCCGGGTTCTAGCTTGTGTGGTTTCTCGGTCTTTCTTATATGATCGCATCAAAGAGCGCCAGTATGATGATCCTCATTTGCTTGTCCTTAAGACATAGTTCAGCACAATGATGCCCGAGTTGTTACGATTGGGGATGATAGGGTGTTGAGGATGCAGGGTCGAATAGGTGTGCCCAATGTAGATGGGCTACATGAGTTCTTGATGAGGCCCACAGTTCGCGGTATTCCATTCATCTAGGTGCCGGAAGATGTACCAGGACTTGAGGCAACACTATTGGTGGAAAAGAATGAAGAAGGATATAGTGGGGTTTGTAGCTCGGTGCCTTAATTGTCAGCAGGTAAAGTTTGAGCATCAGAGACCAGGTGGATTGCTTCAGAGGCTATAGAGAGTGGAAATGGGAGCGGATCACCATGGATTTTGTAGTTGGGCTCCTACGGACTTCGAGTAAGTTCGATGCTATTTGGGTGATTGTGGATCGGCTGACCAAGTCCGCGCACTTCATTGTAGTTGGGACTACTTATTCTTCAGAGCGGTTGGTTGAGATTTACATTCACGATATTGTTTGCCTTCACAACGTGCTGGTCCATCATTTCAGACCGGGGCAAGCAGTTTACATCGCAGTTTTGGAGAGCGGTACAATGAGAGTTGGGCACCCAGGTTGAGTTGAGTATAACATTTCATACTCAGACGGACAGACACTACGAGCGCACTATTCAGATACTGGAGGACAGGACATCCTACGCGCTTGTGTCATTGATTTTGGGGGATCAGTTTCTGTCGCTCGTGGAGTTTCCCTACAACAACAACTACCAGTTGAGCATTCAAATGACTCCGTATGAGGCTTTGTATGGCAGGCGATGTAGATATCTGGTAGGTTGGTTTGAGCCGGGTAAGGCTAGGCTATTGGGTACTGACTTGGTTCAGGATGCTTTGGACAATGTTAAATTGATTCAGTATCGGCTACGCACGACGCAGTCTAGACAGAAGAGTTACGCCGATAGGAAAGTTCATGATGTTGTCTTCATGGATGGGGAGAAGGTACTGCTCAAGGTTTCTCCTATGAAGAGTGTTATTAGATTCGGGAAGAAAGGCAAGTTGAGCCCTCAGTATATTGGGCCATTTTAGGTACTTTAAAGGATTGGAGAGACGACTTACAAGCTTGCCTTGCCACCTAGTTTGTCAAGTGTGCATTCAGTATTTCATATTTCTATGCTCCGGAAGTATGTCAGCGATCCGTCTCATGTTTTGGATTTCAGTACGGTTCAGTTAGATGGTGATTTGACTTATAATGTGGAGCCAAAGGCCATTTTGGATAGGCATGTTCGAAAGTTGAGGTCAAAGAATATAGCTTCAATGAAGGTGTAGTAGAGAGATCAGCTAGTTGAGGAGGCTACCTAGGAGACCGAGCGGGAGATGCAGAGCAGACATCCACGCATATTTGAGACTCCAGGTACGTTTCTAGACTCGTTCGAGGACAAATGTTTGTTTAAGAGGGGGAGGATGTAACGACCCGATCGGTCGCCTTGAGAGTTATAGTCCTTCCCCCATTTACTGCTCATTTTTGTACGTTATACCTGTTATGTGACGTGTCGGGGATAGTTGGTTCGGGTCCGGAGAAATTTCGGAATGAATTGGGACACTTAGTATCAAGGTTGGAAGCTTAAGTTGAAAAGGTTGACCAGATGTTGACTCATGTGTAAACGACTCCGGAATGGAGTTTTTATGGTTCTGTTAGCTATGTTGGGTGATTTTGGACTTGGGAGCATGGCCGGATTGTGATTTAGAGTTCCGTAGTGGAATTAGGCTTGAAATAGCGAAAAGTTGAAAATTTGGAAGTTTGACCGAGAGTGGACTTTGGGGTTACCGGGCTCAGATTGGGGTTCCCGGAGTTGGATTAGGTCTATGGTGTCATTTTTGATTTGTGTGCAAAATTTGGGGTCAATTGGACGTGATTTGATAGGTTTCGATGTCGTTTGTAGAAGTTGGAATTCCTTATTTTCAATAGGCTTGAATTACGGTGCGATTTTTTTTATGTTGTTTGAGGTGATTTTAGGGCTCGACTAAGTTCGTATCGTATTTTAAGACTTGTTGGTATGTTTGGTTGATGTCCCGGGGACCTCGGGTTGATTTCGGAGTGTTAACGGATTGAAATTGGGACTTAGTGCATTGCTGAAGCTGGGAGTTTCTGGTGTGACCACACCTGCGAGGGGTTGGCCGCATGTGCGGCTGGAGTGGTGTAAAAGCTAGATTTGGTATGTCCATGGGTGTGTCGCAGGTGCGGACTCGCACCTGCACATAGAGGACTATAAAAACGGAAGAGAGCTTGGGTAGGCCCAAGGGCCCTGTTTTGAGTCGACTTTTGACTTTTGATTTATGACTTAGTATTTTCTTATGGAATTGATTCCTTTAGCCCGTGTTGATTGTATCGAACTGTTTGTAGCTAGATTCGAGGCATTTGGAGGTGGATTTGCGAGGCAAGATCGTGTTTGAGTAGGGATTCGCGCGGTTTGAGGTAAGTAACAGTTCTAAATTTGGTTCTGAGGGTATGAAACCTTGTATTATGTGTCATGTGATTGGTTTTGAGGTGACACACATACTATGTGACGGACGTGTGGGCATGCACCATAGGAATTGTGACTTGGTCAATTCTATGGAATTGTATAGTTGAATAATCTGCTGTTGTCCGTATGTTCTCCATGTGTTATAAAAATTCAACTGCAAATCATGTTAGAAAGCATGTTTAGGCTATGTGTTGGTAGTGTAGGGACACACAAAGTTTGCGTTACATGTTGAATTATCTTCTAATTACTGCTTGTACTCAGTCACAATTTACTTGTATATTATATCTCAGTCTCTATTGTTCTTTATTGATGCATTATATCATCGCTGTTTAGGCTGATTATTATGATTTATTGAGATTCCGAGAGACTGGAGATGTTGATGACTGAGTGAGGTCGAAGTCCTGATTGTAAGGATATTTATGGGATCGGCCTGCATGCCGCAACATGTTTTATTGATTTATGCCATGATTGACTTGTTATAGCGCTTGGGCTGAAGGAGCCTCTTCGAAGTTTGTGCCCCCTGTGAGCGCAGGTAGATACTGAGTGTGAGTGCTGAGAGGAATGGGAGACTGTGAGAAATGAGTGACTGTGAGGTTGGAGTGCATGGGAGGACTAAATGACTGTTGCTCTGAGATTTTGCACTTGATTTCATTACTGTTGTATTTCAGGTGGCATATATCATTGTTATGTAATTTCTGAGAGATATTATATGTTGTTTCAATTGAACTTGGCATGAATTAACTGTTTTTGCCTTAATTGTCGAACTTGAAAGCATACCTACCTTCCTATGTTGTAATTTCTATAATTGAACTATATCCGTGAAGCTCCCCACTACTTTCATTCTATTATTTATTCTTGTTACTTATTCAGTTGGTTGTACTCACGCTACACCCTGCACTTCGTATGCAGATTCGAGCATTTCTGGACATGGTGAGTGTTGATTTCTCTGCGCAACTTGATCGTTTGGAGATTCTAAGGTAGCTGCCCGACGTTCGAAGACCTTGTCTCTCCTTCTCTATATTTCAGTCTTGTGTATTTAGTTTTAGTCTTTCATACACAATATTTCCAGAACTGTGTTGTGTAGACGCTCATGTACTCCGTGGCACCCCGATGTTTCCATATTGGGTTTTGACGTTCCATCCAGTTTTTTTGAGAATTTGATGACTTAAACATGTGTTATTTTATTTTTTCATTTAAAAGTGTTGAAAGTATTTTTAAGTGTAGGCTTGCCTAGTACCACGTTAGTTGTTATCAAGACAGGCTATGTTTTGGGTCGTAACAACATCACGCAAAACCTATGAGAGTAAAAATTGCACTTAGCTGGATACCTCAAGAACCAAACCTTTACAAACTCAATACAGATGGCGACAATTCTTATGCATCTAATATAGATGGCATTGGTGGATTCATTCGTAATCACCTCGGTGATTGAATCGTGGGTTTCACAGGCAAAACACCACATTCAAGTTGTATTGCAGCAGAACTACAGGCCCTAATCCAAGGCCTTAAAATAGCATTTCAACTAAGTCTAACGCCTCTTCAAGTGGAAATATATGTAAATAAGGTAATCATCTTATTAGCTAGCGACAATATTATATACACTAATATGCTTCTTGATTGCAGGCACCTTCTACAACTGCTGCGCCGGTCAACTAGAAAAAGTAGGCAGCAGTTTGGAAAGTAACATTGCTCTACAACTTTTTGAAGTAGCGCCATTTTTTGACAGAGATAAATAAGGTTTAACTACTACAAGATCAATCCCGTTCACAGCAAGAAAGGCAGCAGACGGCCATATTGCAGTACCAGTTTTGGAAGTAACCTGGCAGATGATACTCCTGTTGGACCTACCTTTTGGCGTACCAAAGCCACATAGTAAAAACTCTTGGTATTGTGATGATAGTCTCATTAGGGACGCCACAAACAATGTAGCTACTATTACTAATACTTTTGTTTGTAGTATGGTGCAACCTGAGCACCTCCATCTTTGTACGCAAACCTTTTAATTAATGAAAACTTAACTTTCCAACCAAAAACAAAAAGTAATTAACGAAAAGCTCTCCTAATGTATGTGCTTGAAATTCTGAAACCAAAAGGAATAATTAATGTTATAAATATGAGAAAAATAATTAAATGACTATTCCTAAATAGTAGGTAATTAATTAAATGATTATTCCTAAATAGTAAAAAATTAATTAAATGATTTTTACTCTTTTACTATTTTAAAAGAATAAAAAAAGGCGAACGACATTCCGCTAAGGCTTTAGGTTACGTGCGTTGCGCGTATACTCTATCTCAATGAGTAATTCTTTTCTGAAAATAATCGCATACGTATTATATTAAAGTCTTTCTTTGATTCATAAAATAAAAGGCGTATATATATATATATATATATATCACTAACTCAATAAAAGAAAAACTGTAAATAGAACACCTCAATCATTAATTATTATCCTACTATGGTTGTATGAGGATCCATGTAGGAATAATTTATGAAAATCATTGTTATTTATGCGACCAACTGAAAAAAATTAAGTAACATAAAAATACTTTAATCATGATTTTTTAAAATTTATGAAGTAACATAGATTGAAAATTGACTCTATTAGTCTTCTAGAAATTGTGGTTAGCTCTTCCGGAAAAAAATGATAAGTGATAACATAAAGCCTCAAATGAACAATATTGAGTTAATATTTTTCAAAAGAAGTAACTTAATATAAAATATAATGATGTCATTAGTTAGAATATATTTTGTCTTCAACTGTTCCATCCTTATTGCTTTAAGTTTTCTCTTAGCCAATTTAAAGTTACTATACTATAAATGATTTTACTTTATTTTTATAATTCATTGTACGATGATTAGTTTAAAAAGAATTGAATTGGATCTTTTGCTATAGTTAATTTTAAAACGTAATCATTTTTTTCTTATTTCTAAAGGAATTATGTCACGACCCAAAATCCACTAAGGGTCGTGGTGGCGCCGGACACCTCTGTCAGGCCAGCCAACTAAACTATCAATTAAATCCTCTTTGAATACTTTCGAAAATCTAAGGTTTTACCTTCCATTTTCATAAATAAAATATCACTACTTGAATTCAAATTTAAATAATAACAATTAGTACAAATCCGTTGAAAACCATCCCAGAAACCCGGTGTCACAAGTGCATGAGCAACTACTGATATGAGAAATAAAATACAACATCCGTCTGGAATACAATGGATGGAAAGTAAATACAGTACACTGGAAGGGACTACCCTAGCTGCGGTCGCCTCGAATGATGCAGCTCACCTGGTCCCAACGCTATCCATGCTGCTACGCCCAATAGACTGCTAGAGGTATATATACCTGTGCAAAAAAAAAATGCACAGAAGTGT